>JAGDQP010014651.1:0-11829 GCA_022664845.1 Lepisma saccharinum | reverse complement strand
GAGAGAGAGAGAGAGAGAGAGAGAGAGAGAGAGAGAGAGAGAGAGAGCTCCTGAATAATCAAAACCAAAAGCTAAACACAAAGGAGAAAAGTAAACCAATGCCTGCTGTTGAAATTACGAGAATCTACGATCTCTCATGGAAACGGCATTGGTAACTCAAGTCTAAAATTAGTAATAATAATTATCATATAGGAAAAAAGTTAGTATCAAAGGGTATTACAAATATGAACTGCAGTTCTTGAACACTTAAATAACTAATTATTCATTAGTTTAAACTTAGGGATTGATAAATCTATTATTGTAATAGTTTAAAATTAAGTAGTATCAACGTTAGGATTGGAACTGGGAGATATAAATAAATTAGTAGAGTTGGAATTCTAAGTATTGGTAGTGTTATTGTTTACGTATTGTGCGTGTATCTAGATTATAAATCTGAGGAAACCCCACCAGTCAGCACTGGACCCCAAAACTGAGGGAGCGGTTGCTCATTTGTCATGGAAAGAAGTCTGCGACTCTTCGCCGGCGTACCTTGAAACTATGTCTTGTTGCGAGGTAGGGGAATGTAAGACGGCCTGTAAATAGTAAAAAAAGATATAACAATGATCCACGTATTTGCAGAACAAAGTATCTCACACTCACCTAATTATTATTTTTTTTTACATATATGGCACGTTTTCTTATTCCTTATTTTTTTATGTAAATCCGGATCAAAGAATATGTCCCTCACTCATAAATATTTCGTTACCAATGAATCCCAAGAAACAATTACGCTGGACACCATCTTGAATTCCATAATTTGCTCAGGCTTCAGAGAGTGGCATCAATTGAATCTGAAATCAATACTTCCTAACCTATCAAAATCACTAAAAACACTTTATTCATACCTCACAACACGGTCAGGTGCAAATTTGGCGATTGGCACCCGGACTATACAACATAGGCAGTCACTCCTCAGGTGATAAATGTCAGACACTTTATGGGAGTATTAGGCCTATATTTTGACCATACATATAAAGGAGAACATAGCAACATATAAAATGGCCATGGTGGTTATAATTTCGAAGCGAAAAAAATTCTGGGATTATATCTTTTCAGAATCCAACGCAATGAAATATATGCATTAAAATATGACTTGCAAACACATGCAAAAATCCAGTTAATATTAGAACGCCCTTTCCCTGTCAAACCGGAACTTAGTGTTGGAAAAGAGGATCAGAATACCAAATGAGAAACCTCGTCTTGTTTTCAGACGAAGTTACACCCTTTGTGACGGCAAAATAAAAAAGCAACAACGTAGACGTAATCATTTATTGTACTGCAGTAAACAAAATATTCTACATAATTAGTATTTATTTTACATAACATCTGTTTACAGTTCTACTAGTCTAAATGCATAAGCATGTAGCAGGTGTAAAGCATAACAAAATAATAATCTAGGCATAACTGCCTCTAAATTCAATATTAGCGGAATATAGTGTCTTGCAAATGTGCATTTGTTATGTAGGCCCTATAAGGTTTGTGTATTCCAACTTGAAATGCTGATTCTGTTACAGACAGTTACAGATAACTCGAACAAAGAATGAATCGCACTTGATTAACCATATACGATATGTCCCTTAAAAGGGCAACAAAGCGATCATTGGATTTGATTAATATACATCAAGGCATTTACATTACAATAATATGTAATAGAGGAAACTGTACTTTAATGAGAGTTACCTTTTAAGAAAAGTTCTGAACAGCAATTTAACTACGTATTATAATCTTGAACATGAAATACTAGAAAATAAAATTACATATTAATAACATTCCTTCCCAACAAAAGCAAGTTATTTGAATGTTGTTAAATTGCAGCAACTTCCTAAACAGTGGCTTACACTGCCATCTATAAACTTAAAGGCACAGTCATACTACAATAGACTAACTATCTGCAATCAATGGTTATGGGCAAGGGCGCCGATCCCGGGGGGCTTTGGGGACCCTGTCCCCCCCAAAGTTGAAGTGGGCCCTCCTAATGGGGGGCCCAAATTATAAGTGAGGTCGGTTCTACTATTTCTACAGTAAATAGTCATTCGTTTTCCCCTTCTACTAAGCTTATCTCCCTTTGGAAAATCTATTTCATTGATAAATTCCTCCCTGAAACTTGTGTGCTACAGTACTTATATAAATTACATCACGTATAATAAGCCTCCTCGACTGGCTAAAGGAGTTAATTCGTGTATTGCTTGTGTTGTTTCTGGAGTTTCGAGCATAACATCGATAAAGACCATTTAATAAAAAGAGAAAAGAAAGAATGAAAGAAAAAAAGAAAATGTATTTTCTGTCGTTTATCCCTCGGAACGCTAAGATCGGGTCAAAAATGACCCAAACAGTCAAAATATTATTTTTGTCCATTAGTCATTAAATCGAAGAGTGAAATTCTGTGTACTCCGCATACTGTCAGCAATGTAATCGCTTTAGTTGCAAGAATCAGAATAGAACAGATACGGTGTGCTTTTTACATGTGAGAGTGAAAGAGGAAGGTAGTTTGATTCTGATAGTTTTATATGTCGTACTTTATATGTGTAATTAAGTAAGAGACTCATGGCGCCTTTATTTTTGTGCAGCCATGAAAATGGTTGTAATGTTAATATGATGTATTAGTTTTTACTGTATGTTTCATTATTTTGTAGTATCTACTTGAAAATAATAAAATACAATACAATGCAATAAATACTATACAATGAATACACCCATATTCTAAAATACCTTGATTTTGAACAAGTACCTTATTTCATACGAGAAACATACATGCTTCGAAAATGACTCATCTTGACGTTCTGTGAGATGAAATTATCTTGGTATTCCGAGGGTTAAGGATCATTCATCGTGATTTTGTCATATACAAACATAATTTAAGAAAAAAAAAATATAGGCCTATACAAGAAAAGTAAGCGACAAGAAGAACTCACACAAAAGTAGGAGTGGACTTGCACTTGGAAACATATTCTTCAAACTGCTGTTTGGATGCGATTATTGTTTGCCGTTAATACCGTAATTTTGAGTTTCTATTACAACTTATAGATAGGGAAACTATATACAGCAACAAAAAAGTTATTAGGGCAAGTTCGAAGAGGAAATCAGACTATCACACGTAAAACATGGACCATTTCGAATTCTCTTGCCCTTTTATGATAATTTGGATACCTTAGATAGAATACTTAAGAAATAACTACCACTCGATACACCTGGAAAGTAACAGGCAACGAAAGAGTGACGACTACGTACATTAATCGCAAAATGTAGTATTTGGACATCCCAATACTACTCTCGAAATAAATGTTCTAGATATCCTTTTGTGTACAAGAGCAATCTATTTAGTGTATTGAATCAATCCATACAGTGCCAGGCAAGCCCAGCTTGTTGGAAACTCATGCTTTACAGTTCGATACATCATAAGGCAACGTAAACAGAGCAATTATTGCGGAATAGAATCAGTTCTGGCCAACCAAGAAAACTAACTTCCCGGAATGAAACCTACATTCTTCATTCTGTGAACAATACTCAATGAATTAGTGCTAAAGATTTTTCTACTTCACTCGACTAGAATATGTAAGTTAATGTTAGTAATTCATTGAACAACCAAAAATTCTTTGAAACAATGGGAATTTAGAAGATGTGTATCCAGGGTATGAATACTGGCCACTCTTTTAGTAATTACACTACCCCAAATCTTAACAGACCCTCCAACATTTTTATGAGTTAAAACAATGTTCTGCTTTCTGAAAGCTCCATTCTTCTTTCGCCACACGTCCTGATATCCATCATTACAATACAAGTTTATCTTGTCTCATCCTAGAAAGATACAAATTTTTCCAAAATTCCAGGCACTTATATTGATATTTCTTGGAAAATTAGAACTTCTTCTTTCTTCTGATATGTATGTTTTGTTTCTGATTACACATCTTCTGAATCCCATTTTTTTGTTCACATCTACACATCTGTAACATTAACTTGCATATCCTAGGCAAGTGAAGTAACCAAATCTTTAACACTAATTCTTTGAGTTTTGTTCACAGAATGAAGAATGTAGGTTTCATTCCGGGCAGTTAGTTTCCTTAGCTGATCAGGACTAATCCCCAATAATTATTTTGTTTTATGTTTCTTTATGATGTATCAAACGGTAGAGCATTGCTTTCCAACAAGCTTGGCTATGTCTCAGTACCTTTTACCCTCCTCACGTAATTTGTACCTTTTACCTTCCTCACGTAATTTGAAATTACAGTGAGCAGTTCCAATGTTGTTCAACTCACTTTGTTTGTCATGCTGCTTCTTTATGCCTGACACGGTGTGGATTGCTTCAATACACTACGCAAAGTGCTCTTGTACAGAAAAGAATTCCTAGAACATTTATTTCGGGAGTAGTATGGGGTTGTCCAAATACATTTTTTGCCATAAATTTACGTAGTTATTACTCTTTCATCGCCTGTTACCTTGCAGGTGTATCGAGTACTAGTTATTTCTACACAATTCTATCTAAGGTATCCAAATTATCATAAACAGGCAAGTATTTCGAAATGGGCCACGTTTCTCGTGTGATAAGTCTGCCTTTTCTCTTTCTTGAACTTGTCCAAATATTTTTTTCTCACTGTAGGTGAGACAGAAGCTTCTTGAACCATGCATGTGGAGATCGAGAACCGAGAATTAAAAGAAAAAAATATTTGTCCAATAAAGCAGTAGCGCGGCGGAAGGGTGAGCTGGACAGAAAGAAAGCCATATTTGGGAAAGCTGGACAACTCCTCTGCATAGACTAACATTAGTTTCTGTTGTTTCCTAAGTTTATTTTCTAGTAACAGCAGAAACTTTGTTCTTATTAGTTAGAACATAATAGGCTTAAGTGAATTTTTTTAACGTTATAGAAAAATTGTTAAATTTTGTAATAGTTGGGCCTGCGGTAGCCTTCATAATGAATATATGTATAATATTATAAGTGTTTTTTTTATGAATATATAATATTTGGCAAAATCTGAATTTGATTTGTATCATATGCGCCTTCTTAGACCCTCACCTAGAAAAAAAATCTGAATACCCCCCCCCCCCCTCCCAAAGTTACAGAGAAATCGGCGCCCTTGGTTATGGGACATGGTAAAATTACAAAAATATTCGGATAATAAGAGAATTCTACATTCTCTTACAATTAACACACAACACGTATTAGTTTTTACCGCCATTACAATGTATTAACTGGTTCTCTAGAAAGGAACCACTATATACTGAAGAAACCACACACACTTAATGTTTTCTTACCGGTTAGAAAAAGATGATCTGTATAAGACAAAATGTCACTGCCAGGTAGCACGCAGCGAAACAGAAGTAATGAGCCTCAGAAACTAATGTCTAAACAATTTAATACTGCAATGTTAAAAGTAACAATGGCACAAATCCTAGTTTTCACTACAGAAGAAACCTATTATTACCTTGGGGCCATTTTTTGCTTATAATCATTCGTGAGTTGTAGTGCGCTACGAATTTACATTTTTGATAATATTCTTAGTTTTTGAAATATTTTGTAAAATGTTAAATATGGGAGGGTTGTAGCGAGGAGCCATCTTAAGATTAATACATAGGTGGAGTTTTGCACTTCCAGATGTCTAAATGATTAATGTCATTTATTAAGCCTCTATAAGATTTAGTCAAACTAACCTGAGAGTTTTCTTACAAAACTTCAGTTTGATTGAAAACTGTAATAATACTAATGGATTTCTTCTTTACAGAAAATATTATTTCTGACTTACTTTCGTTTTACATTGGAAGATTCAATGAAAGATATGTGGCAGTTCAAAACGCGAAGATATGCCGCGATGATGAATAGGTCGAATATAACAATATCTAATGTACCTAAAAATGAATCTTTTCTCTAGAAACATATCAGTGATTGAAGTGAAGTGTTTAATATGAAAGAACAACATCTTAAGATGCTTGTTTCTAGATGGCGCCCAAATATCAAAGAATGTATTCAGCAAAGGCATTACATAAACGTTAATTATTATAAACACTCGTCCAAAATTAAATATGTTTGTTTACAAAAGAAATACAAGGTACTTAAAAGTGATATAGAAAATGTATCTATCCTGTTCGTAATAACCTATGATGACAATATTACGTAATTATATTTAAACAAAACACAAACATAAACATTGTTGTTTTTCACGTGTGTTAAGTTACTGTAGGTGTCAATTTGTTCGTTCGTTTATTGACGAGTAAGAAGCAATGAAAAAACAACATGAATATAATTTAGTTTTTAATATCAACAATAATTGCAATGCACATATTATAATATTATTAACTCTGTAACATTGTAATAATACTCAAATATTTTTAACTTTGAATGCTCAGTGGTTGGTGTCTTCAATCCTTCTGCCGTCTTAGAGATAACTTCCGTGATATCTATCTGAGATTTAAGGATACAAAATAAAATTGAGAGTCAATTTAATCTGTATGAGGGATAGTGTAATTCGACGCCTAAGGATTATGTTGTGATATATTTTGTAAAAATCCTCTGGAGATACGACAAAATAATCTTGAGGCGTCGAGTTGTTTCAGATCAGTTTAACAAAAGGTAGGTTGGAATTCAGAAATATGGGCTGGTAAATAAGCTTCCTGCAAATGACAATATTCTTTTATTAATATCCTGCCTTCATTAAATACACATTATCTTTTATACGAGAAGAATCATTATGATCTGCGTTTACATTGACATTACTCTCCTTCAAGTAGTCCAAGACGACGCTATCGGAATCAAAAATTGGTGTTATATTCCTCGTGCTTTATTGGGGGCACATTGTTTTCGTTCGTGATTGTTTTCACGCTTTATAGGGATATGTCGAACACAGCTCTTGAAAATGGTGTATCAAACAGCTGTGTTGCCAATAAAACAACATAGTACTCACCTGATGAATATTTGAGCAGTAAACATGGAAATCGATAACTAAAGAGTAGCCAAAACACAAGCATTTCTCGCAGTAAGCTCATCGTTCGAAGGTAAACTGGCTAAAGTCATGTCTTAAACTTTTACTCGCAAGTGCAACTTCGAAGTCAGAGTCCAAAGTGTTTGAAATGATCCTGGGTGCTTACTGCCATATCGACATTTAAAAAAAAAATAATCGAAAAATGATTGGCTGGAAACTCGAAATATATAACGCCTGAATACGAAGAAAATAATCTCGATGCCACATTTTAACATTGGATGAAAAAAATTAAGTATATGTGATGAATTTACCATGGTTTTGAATGGACGAGAGAATAGAAAACTTTAACTGGTTGTATCAGACCTGCATAGTTAACCGGGATAAGCTTCCTATAGAACTCAACACCTTCAGGTACTACTTCGTTGTATTATACTTGTTTGCTGACCAGCAGTTCACCAAAAGAAGTTCCTTGTTAGGTAGTTCCTTGATTAGTGCAGTTCCTCCTGCTTTAATTAATTCGGATGGAATATTGTCTATTCCTGGTGATTTGAAAATTTTCAATTTCTGTACCGACATTTCGATCTCGATCTCGCTAGGTTCGGTAATCCACGGTTCTGCGGTATAGATTTCAAATTACTCTGTTTGTTCCCCGTTGTGTACATTAAGAAGTTTGTTGAAATAAATTTTCCACACATCGACAATTTTAGTCAGATCCGCCTGAAGATCTCCACGTTCATTTCTAATCATTCCTAACCTCGGCTGGTAACCTTTTTAAACGAGTTTACCCCTCTGTATAGATCTCGTATGTTATTTGCCTTCTCGTTTTCCTCAATCTCCTGAATTTTCTGCGTCAGATATTTTTGCTTTTTGTTTCTGAACCCGAGTGTGGCGTTTCGTTTCGCGTTACTGTAGTGGTTGGTATTTTCCTCGCTTTTATTAATTAGACAACGTTGATCTGCTTGTTTTCGTTCCTCATGAAGCTTAAGATATTCTCCATCAAACCAAGGTTTGTTTTTCTGTTGACTCTTCTCACTTAAACGTTCTTTCTCTGCACCCTTCAGCGTATCACGAATTGCCTCCCACATTTTACTTACATCAATTTCGTTGTTAATATCATCATTATTATTACTCGAGTCAGCTAGGATTTCGAACCTATTTGAGAGTTTGAGTTGGTAATCTGCTTTAATGTTCGGATTATTTAATCGTTTAATTTCGAATTTCAGTTGTTTTGATTCCTTGTTTTCTCTGTTCGCCATGCATAACTTTTCCTTTACTTTTGCGATCATTAATTGATGATCTGTGTCACCTTCCGCTCCTCTGTACGACCCAACATCCATTATGTTGGTTTGTCTTCGGCTGTCTACTAATACATCATCGATCTGGATGAAGGTTTTGCCGTCCGGAGATACTCCTGTGTATTTGTGTATGTCGTTGTGTTCAAAGTACGTGCTCTTTATCAGTAGGATTTTTGAAATGACGGAAGTTATCAGTATTTCTCCCTTGTTGTTAGTCTGTTCGTGAAGGCTGTATTTGCCTATAGAAGGTATATATTTTTCTTCCCTCCTTAACGTCGCATTGAAATCACCCAACACAATTTTTGAATTATGCTTCGGCATCCGGTCAAATAGCCTTTCTAGCTCACCGTAGAATATATCTTTGTCGTTATCAGTAGCCACCTCGGTCGGAGTATAGACGTTTAATAAAATCGTGTTGCCCCATCGAGTGCGTATGGTAACGTACGATTGTCCTTAGTTTACGAACTCTATATTCTGAACCGCCTGAAGGATACTGTTCTTAATGAGGAATCCTGTTCTGAAATCGTTTGACTGCGTTCCACCGTAGTACAAAGTGTACTTGCCCTGTGGAATGTTTTCTTGACCCTCCCACCGAACTTCTTGTATCGCTAATATGTCTGGCTCGAACTGCTCGTTCTCAAGTACCGCCACCTGAAGAGAGCCCGTTTGGTATAACGTTCGTACGTTCCTCGTTCATATTCTAAGGTCTTTGTTAATCCTGTTCTTGGATCCCCTGAAGCAGTCCCCGCCCGGAGATCCGAATGAGGGACTAGTTTACCTCCGGAATATTTAACCCCAGGAAAATCCATGAACCATCTGTTACTATTTCTTGACATGTTTTAGCGGTGTAGACTTGTCAGCTCTACGACTTCGCAGTAAAGGTAGACATTCAAGATGTCGTCCTCTGTCCATCTCTGAGCCTTGCTGATGTCATTCATCTTCAGCCTCAGAGTGGTAATGTTGATGCTGCTTCTCCTCACCATGATATTTTTGTTCGGGTTATCTTCCCATAGCCTTTGTAGATCCCTCAACTACCTGCAAGACAGTAATACTGGTTTTGGTCAGCCCCGGAATATTTCCGGTACCCACCATATCTGGTCGGCATTCCCCTATCCGCCACCCTTAAGAGGCGCTTGGTGGGAGATCAGTAACTCCATACAAAGGAGTTACTGTACGTAATGTAATTAATCACAAATTTTTCAAAATCTTGGAAATCATTCACCAATATCCCCGTGAAGTTTACTATATAACGTTGGTCTAAGGGTTGTCACCTCCGTGCGCTAGAAGGTACAGGGAAAAGCGTTCAGGGAGATTTCGCAATAGTAATACTCCGTTGTGAATTATATATACAAGCAAAAAAAAAAAAAGATTGTGAATGAACCGAAGTGGGAGCTGCCACAATCATGATTTTGATAACGAATCTAGTTTCACGAAATTATTTCTCAGCAAATTGCCGAAAGTGAGAGGTTCTTGGAACACATGCGTTTCACTGTCGAAAGCTCTATTCCTTTCGATGGTTGTGTCAATAAACCTAACGTTAGCTTTTGGGGTGATTTCAATCCGCATCTCCTCAAGGTAAGGGCACATACAGACAGCTAACCACATAATAGGACCTCTCTCTATTGGCAAAACTTACCGGGTGATCCGTACTAGCAACTTTCACTGGACACAGTGGACCTTTTAATAACTGATCTGGGGCCTATTTCACCAACGTACTTGGCAACTTTTCACTTTGCACTTTACAGTTGTTGGTCAAGTTTCTGTTCCACGTACAACAAATTTTGTAAAGTGCAAAGAAAAATTTGTCAAGTGAAAAGTTGCAGAGACTTAGCAAAAAATATGATGTTCTGTTTCACGAAAAGTTGTAATGAGCAAAGTGCAAAGAAATAGAACGCAAAGTAGATGAAATTATTGCAAAGACACATCTGACTTTTCAAACTGCATCAAATACTTGTAAACAAAGTTGTGTCCGTAATTGCAGTTACTCAATTGCTTGAAATCTGTCGGATTGCTTTTCTCATAAAGCACAAAGTTGAAAAAGTGACTTTGATATAATATTATTGAGGTTAGTTAATGATAAGACGGCAACTTCTTGGCCTCTGTTCATCAAGCGATGAATCCAGTGATGAAGATGTACCGAGGAAAAGATTCAAGAACAATAAATTTCAATGGGCTTAATGAACTACAATTCAAGGAATGTTTTCGTATGACCAGTAAGCAAGTTGAATATATATTGGAGAACGTTGGTCCTGCATTGCAAAGATGAACATGTCTTGACTGGTTATTAAACGGTGCCTAAATGCACGGTGTTGGGCAACTGTTTGCAGAGCAGTCCATAGAGTAGTTAACAACAATCTGAATGTGATGTTCCACAACATTGTACGATGGACTGAAAATGCAGCAGCTAACATTGCAAAATATATTCTACGAAAAGGAAGGTTTCCATCAGTTTGTGGCTGTTTGGATAGAATACTTATTAATATCGATGCTCCTTCAGAAGATAAAGACACTTGCGTTGACAGGTATGAAAACCATTGCCTTAATACAATGATGATGTGCGGTCCCAATTTTACAGTACAAATGCTACTTTGCCCGGCAATGTGCCTGATTCAAGAGTTACGAAATTTGTCAGTATATCGTACATTTGAAGAAGGTTGGAGGCCTTTCATTGGTGCTGTAGTGCTAGGAGACAGTGCTTATGGCTTGAAAGAATGGTTGATTCCTCCGTTACATAGAAATCCAGAGGATAACGTCGAGCACAGATTTAACAGTGTCCATAAAATAACAAGGGAAATAATAGAAAACAGTTTCGGCATTCTGAAGGAAAAGTTTCCTAAATCCCCTCAGATTAAGTGCCAAACAAGCTGGTGCAGTAGTATTGGCGTGTGTACAGTAGAATTGCATAATGTTGCATGCAGTGTGAGTAGAGATTGCTTAGAAAGCACGAACATGGATGACTCAGACATACGAGAAGGGATTCCGCCAGGATTTAAGTTTGGGGGGGTGTAAAGTCAAAATTGGGAGGATGTAAGTAATTTTGCACGGTTTCTATCTATTTTTCACAGAAAAAAGTTAAAGTTGGGTGTGTCGTCGAGACTTTGGGGAGTAAACACCCCCATAGGGGGTCTGGCGGAATCATTGCTTACGGTTCTTTTCCTTTATGTAAAAACAGTCGAACCTGCAGACTATATAATGTGTCCCTGTTCCGCACCTCGTCGATATCGGACTTGCTACAATAATAGACTATGTAGGAAATCCGTGCACGTGAAAGGATAAAAAATACTAAAATAAAACTAGTATTTCGAGGAATGGGTCGTTATTTTGTTCATGGAGTTGGATTGGAAGTACAACTCCAGAAACTATCGTAGTAGGCCTACCTTTAATCATCAATTTCGGAAAGGTTCTCTTTCGCTTTTTTTTTTTTTTTTTTTTTATTACAAAATTGATAGTGCTCTTATAAATACAAGGGTAGCGGAAATAGTTGTGGTATGAGCTTTTAAGTTGTCAATAACTTAAAAGAGATTAAACATCTGGTAAGAAGATCTTAACAGTAACAAACATATAAAATGAGAATCAAAGTGCAAAAG
>JAGDQP010014650.1:0-44642 GCA_022664845.1 Lepisma saccharinum | reverse complement strand
TAACGTCTCTTCAAGCAAGAATTACTTTTATGTACGTTATTAAGAGGAAATACAACATAAATTAAACCCTAGATGTTGTAAGATTAGAAAGATTTCTTGGTATATCGTCGCTCCCATCACATAGTGACATATCTCATTTTTTCAAAGTTTTCAGGAGAACGATTTAAAGAAAAGTACTTCCATATGCTTGTTAATGTTTATGTAGCCTATTTTTGTTAATAACTTTTGAACGGATTATCATTAAGATACGTCGATTTCAGACAAGAAAGTATACACAAAATGCCATATTCTGACGGTCTTAACTCAAAACTGCCAAATTTTGTGATGGGAGCGATTCCAGATTACACAGTTCCCAGTGTTGCCAACATTTTAAAAATCATTTAAAAAAAATCTTACCCGAACTATGCCTAAACATCATTAAACATAATAGAAGAAAGCTTTGGGTACTTTGAGTGTGGTTCAATACATTGTGACCTGGCAACGGTTGAAGATAAATCCCCAAACATGGCGAGGTAACATACAAACACTTTACAGAGTATTTTTTATATTGTTTTAACATACTTGTAATCTGTTCACACTTTATTTAAATTTTCAAATTACTCATATCCATACAAAAAACACTTTTTACATAATAAATTGTTACTGGGCTGAAGATGCCTTCAGGTAAAGGACGAAAAGTGCTTCCGCAAAAATGTTTGTTTAATGTTAAGGAGACTACAATTAATATTTAATGTACGAAGTTATATTTATTGCCGTTGTAAACCACTAATGGGAAGAAGAGGGCAGGTGACTGGATCAAGAAGTTATAAAAAAAAAACTTGTGTCGATAAAACGAACCGTTATATGCTTGCCACCCCCCTCTCCCCACCTCTTGCGTCTCTTTAGACAGTTTTCTAGTTTCTACCTTATACGGTAGCAAGATTTTTTACTCAGTCCTCATAACCCAGGCGGTAGCGTCCTGAACTTCGGCACGCCAATGCAGAGGTGCGCGGGTCGACTTCCGCGGCCGGCCATTGTGACAAGTTTGTCTATGTTCTGTCCTCAGCCACCAGGCGAATGCTGGGATGGTACCTACCTTCGTAAGAGGCCGTGGTCGACTACCTTCCCTCATCTTTTGTCCCCTATCCCGGCGAGAAAAATAGCGAGAGAAAAAGTGAGTCTTCACTCACACACTTACAGAAGAAAATCCGAAGGAAATTGTTACTAAACAGTCCAACGATAATAGTGTACTGAATAATAAGAACAAAAACTAATGATAAAAGCACACACGAGAGAGCAATTTTCTTATGTACTGTCATTCTCAAATGCAACGACCTTTCCCCTTGAACAAATACCTTTGTTTTCCGCCACAGTGATTCCCTGTCGCTAACACATGCTGTTCAGGTTAATATAAAGCCAATATATCCTCCAAAAGATGGCAGCACTATCTCCGTATATGTCTAATGTATTTTTATCGTTGCACGAAATTTCAGTGTTGCTCCTACAAATTCAAGCCTAGAGAGTTCAGACTTTCAGGGAAGAAAGTTCATAACCAATTCAAAAGTTCTATCTGTGCCGATTTAAAAAAAAAACCTTTCTTGTTCATTGTTAAAATCGCTTCATTCAAACCTATAACAATGATGCGATTTCAACAATGAACAAGAAAGAAAATAAAAAAATCGTCACGGATTGGTGAATTGGTTATGAACTTTCTTCCCTGAAAGTCTGAACTCTCTAGGCTTGAATTTCTCTAGGCTTGAACACTGAAATTTCGTGCAACGATAAAAATACATTAGACATACGGAGATAGTTCTGCCATCTTTTGTTGGAGATCTTGGCTTTACATTAACCTTAAACCCGTAATGATATTTCAGCTTCTCTCACAATTGCTAGTAGGGAGCAGTCAGCTTCAGGAATGAGACAATAGCAGTCCACATAAATGCAAGTTTCAGAAACTTAAAAGAGTATACGTTTTAGGTATACTTTCCCGACTACACCTTTGGTAACATATCCTTGAAAAGACTTCTGCTACAAAGTGAAAACAAACACTAGCCCTCACTTACCGGTCTATTTATCTCTTGGTCGTGTAATATTTTTGACATAACTGTCGTACAATTTAAAATCATTAACATTGGTGACCTCATGGTTGACAACATTGTTTGAATTGACATGGAATGATATCTGCTTCTTCGTAAGACAGTTTATATAATTAATGAAAACATCCTTTAATACATTCTGCTTATAGTATTTGGATAATAGAATTTCAGGCGTAAACTTAAATGTGGAAAAATAAGGAAATAATGCCTCAATTTGTGCTTAATTTGATCAAGTAGTACACAGAAGTCTCATGTAGCTCAGCTCAGTTTTTGCTCGAACAGTTTAATTTGTGTATTTGTTTCGAAAGATATTTACTAATTTTACGTTTTAATATATTTTTCATTTGCAGAAAAAGAAGAAAGTCGAGAAAGCAGAAAAAGCAGAGAAAGCAGAGAGTCGGCCTAATGGTCTCGATCACTTGGATCCCTTCGCAGAAGACGATGATGATAAACTGAAGGAAATAGCCAGACAACTAGAAGCAAAATATGTGAGTTCTGTTTTCATGTACATGTTATGTCAGTGGGAGAGGACAATGAAAGTCAGAAAATTTGACATTGTTTGCATGTTCGTTTACTTTAGAGGCTGGGAATAAAATACTTTTTAGCCAGTTGCCTTACATTTGCACAGAGATAAAGAATTCCCATAACAAATATTTTGCGTGCTGAGTTCATCCCAAAATTTAATTTTGAAATGAATGTATTAATTATCAGTGCGTGTGGTGGACAGTCCTTTTAATAGAGTGGACAGATGTAGCAACCTATTGTTAACATCCTACTGAAATATTCCGCGTGTGTTCTGAGCACGTGGATATTGTGTAAATAAGCAAGCATGTTTATAGGACAAACATGTGTATAAGAATGTAAACATCTAGTGACACATATAGGAGCAGACGACAGTCAACTCCACAACTAAGCACCGGATAGCAGAAGATAGAGTTAGCTGGAATCAATGTAGGAGAAGCAAGAACCACCACTCCTACAATCACCTATAAAATGGACCAACGCAAGGCAAGAGGGATCACTCTTCCCCGGGTGGTCAGCTCCTCTCCTTCCTCCGTTCTCAGTTGGCTACGCATCTGGAACACTCTTTGGTACTCAGTTGGCTAAGTATTTGGTACCTTCCTGCACACTCAGTTGGCTACGCATCTGGTGTGTACTGTCACATTAACCAAACTTCTATCCGTACTCAGTTGGCTACGCAATTGGTATGTACTCAACCTTACCTAAACAGGCCCATACTCAGTTGGCTACGCAACTGGCATAAACTCCTGGCACCCAGGTTGGCTACGCAACCGGTATAATCCTTTTGTCCTGATCTATCAAACACCCGAAAGAAAAAGAAGAGGAGGCCTATAGAAGTTACCCTTCTATCTCAAATTCTGTTGGTTTCCTAGGGGACGGTAATTTTGTTAACGTTACTATCTTTTATAATAAAAGGTTGAGGGCTAAAATCCACTCTCGTGTATCAATTGTCTCTACCATAAAGAAATACAAGGAACATTATGCTACAGCTGTGTGAATGGGGAAGAAGATGCAGGCAAGGCAAAAACACTCTTAATTTTAAAGAAAGTTTACAGTTGACAAAATACTAAACCCATGTGAGCTTGCGCTAGGTAAAACTAATCTGACAACCTTCGTACATATTATTCCATACACGGAGTGCATATTTTATACGAAGAAACAAAAACTAACTGAGTTTGACTAAGAACAAGCTATTTGAAAAGCACCTGTTGAGAACATTCTAAGGTGAACAACTAGTAAGAACTATTGTACTTCGTGAAGTGGAACAGGAACTACTGTATATCGGGGTAACTTTGTACCACAAAAGGAAGGTCTGCGTG
Organism: Lepisma saccharinum; assembly: GCA_022664845.1. NCBI lineage: Eukaryota > Metazoa > Arthropoda > Insecta > Zygentoma > Lepismatidae > Lepisma > Lepisma saccharinum. The sequence continues at coordinate 40,726 of JAGDQP010014650.1, read as the reverse complement.
TAAAGTTCGTAAGTCTTCGCATAATGTAATATGATAAATGCCTTTTAAAGCTCTAGACAAAGCGATATCAATACACATTTTCATTTTCGATTTAGTTAACAAATTACTTAAACAATAAGTAGGTGTGGGGTAACTTTGTCCACCCGTACTTTTATTGCAGAAATGAATTCCCTGCACAAAGTTACCCCTAGAATGGTATATTTGACCAGGTTTTGAGATTCAAATAACTGTAATAAATAAGGAAAATTCACAATTCCGTGGTGCGCTTTGATTCAAACAAAACATGAAAGTCAGTTGGACTAATGAAAACCCCATTTTGAAGCAATGATGGCTCTGCTTCTTCTTCTTCTTCAGCGGAGAAGACTAGGAATTTCAGGGCACTTTGTATATTCCATTTAAGTTTGCAGCGCAATGTTGAGCGAGGAATATGATATTTCACAGCTGCCTTACTTCCTGATAATGCACCACTTGTCACTTCTTTGATTGCTTTGGCAATGTCATCACCAGTAGAACTTTTGTAAAATTTTGACAAATCTTTCTGGTAATTCCGTGACATTTCTCTAAAATTCTAGGTGGACAGTTTTGCCCCGGCGAGGCTGAAGGAAACGGAAAACAATTTTAGGAAACCACAGTTCATGAGCTTCGTCCCAGTAACATACCTTACCATAATAATAATAAAAAAAAAACGCCAGTAGCTTTCAGGAAAGTACTAGTTGCCTTAAAAGTACCAAGAACAAATTTTTATTTGTTAAATAGTTACTAAGCAAACTATTTTTTTTAATTGCTTTTGCTCGTACTTACCAGTGTGTGTGCAGTTAACTGCTCTGTCTATTGTAAATAATTAAGATTAATTACTTCAACATTTCTTGCGTGCGTTGCAATCATCCGACAAGCCGTATTTACTGGACAAAGTTACCCCGATCTACGGTATTGTACTTCGTGAAGTCGGACATGAATCATATTGATTTATTCGGAATGAAATTTCTTGACTTAAAATTGCACATATATCAAGCACATGGTGCTATGTTACACAATTTCCAATCATCCGGAGGGCTAAATTTACAGTTATCTGTTTTATTCAGACAGAATACTTTTATATTTTCAAACAGACATGACCATTATAAAAACTTACTGGTCTGCTACCAGGCGCTTCCCCAGGTGACGGGCAGGAGAATGTCAGTTGACTCCACTAACTTCTCCCTTCCTTGAGAAGGTCGCTCAATAACTACCACTTCTAGTCGATGGGAGGGGCTGTAAAATACGTGGCGTCAGAGCGGGGATGAAACTTTCTTCTGTAGTAGTTTTTTGAAATCGAACTTGCCAAAATTTGCGCGTCCCACGTTGAAAAAAAAAAAGTTCGGTCAGGTCATCATCCACACTGTCCTTTACTGAGTGTCTACCACCCAGGAGAAGCGGGAATACCCAGGAATTTTATAAATCTGGAAAACTGAGGGAATATTCAGGGAAATTTATAATTTATGAGGTAGACCTGTCCATAGTTGGTACGAACACTCCCCCGGCAACGCGGAGGTCATGGATTCGATTCCCACTGCTGGCCGGAATTTTTCAATGTGTTAAAATCATCTATAATGTCACAGACAATAGAAAAGCAGTACGTTTCGCGAAAGTCCAACTGCGTGCGAAAAATTATCCATGTTACCTTCGAGTTTCTTAAACCAAAGATAATTTATGAATCATTTCTTTTCAAAGATAGTGTCACCCATGCTGAGATTATTTGCTGTTTGCATGCTGTGAAATCACGAATCCTATGTATCTGCTGCTAGTTCGCTTGATCGGTTTCCGATCTCGTTTCCAGACAGTGAGATAATGAAAGGTTTGAGAATGCAAAAGGACAAAAATGGTTGGCTTAGGACCCCAATCCACAATAAATTGCTGGTAAGTGTGGAAAACACTGACCTAATCATGTGCTTTAATGAGTCACTGAATAAAGTATCTGAAAGGAAGCAAATGGACATTATAATTAGTATGATTCTGGTATTTGAAAAGGAAATAAGTAAATACAGTACTTACAGAAGTAAAGAAAAGAAGTACTTTAATTTAGCATTTTTGGGACATTCCACGACTGATGTGCTTTTCAGTAAGCTGTCAAAGGAATTAGTTCCAGGAATATCATTCATATATCAATGGATAGGCCTGCAGTTAACTAGAAGTTTGTCTCATCTAGAAAACATTGTCACAAGTGACGAGCCAATTAACAGAGAACTTTTTTTTAGTGCGAGGAGCTGTGGTTGCTAATCAGATCAAGATATGGGACATTCCATGTCAGATCAATAATAAAAATAAAAAAAAAAATCACTTCACCAGTTATGATTTTGATGAAAGTTGGTATGGAGGACACATATGACAAAGTAAGTAATTCTGCCAATTTTCGGATTTTTATTTTGAAAGTTGTCCAAGATAAAAAAGTCAGAAAATTTTTGAGAGAAAACAAAAAAGGCACATCCACAAAAATGGCTGTAACTTTTTCCCTAATTGTTGTAGAGTAGAAATTCAAACATCGTTGGAAATCTAAAGAATAAAGCTTTCTATTGGTACCCTACATGATCGTCTTACGACAAATTACGGTTTCAAGGTCACTGTGACCTTGAATATCAAAACGTGCCATCAGAAAATTATGATTGCCACATCATTCTTCTACCCATGTACCAAATATTAGTCTGACACCGCAATGGAAAGGCAGTGCAGGATTAATGGGAGTATATGTCCTGCAGCCAGTTTCATATATATCTTATATGACAAAAATGAATGTCACGATGTTTGTGCCCTCATCACGTCAAATACGATTCACAGATCGCAATTATTTTTCGCATATGAGTAGGTAATAGTCTAGCTTGGGAAGTTATCATATTTGTGTAAACCGGAAGTGACTGTGGCGCCAACTATTTAATAAAAGCAGTGATTTCATTATATTAACAATGCAATAAACACATTGTTTTCATGTTTAAGTTAAAACAACAATCAACATAAATAAATTAGTTTATAAATTTTTAAATGTATATATGGATTGTTGTAAATAAAAATATTTAACCCTCCAGTGGTACACTTAATAAAAGTTACATGGCTGGTACACTTGGGTCCTGGGGACCCGTATGACTAAAAATTGGAAATTTTGACCTTAACTTTTTTTTTAAAAATTTTCAGGTTCAATATAGATGCTCTCTTGAGTTGGTACAAAAGATATCATTTTTTTTTTCGAACAATTTAAGCATAATTTGCGGCTGCTTTCTTTACACATCGATAATTTGCTACAGTGGCGTTAGTTCTTTGGTATCCTGTCTTTTTGCTGGGCCAGAAGGCGTATCTTTTTGATTTGGATATTTCAGTAGCTACTACAATAGCTGGTAGTTGCAGCAGATGTAGTCTGCACATTGGTAAATTTCAGTATAGTGTCAATCACAGAATCATCAACGAGATCGCTGTCCACAAAAAACGGATCTGTAGAACCCGTAATCTTTAGATCACCCTTTTACTAACAGTAGCTTAGGCCTATCGCCCTTAGCCACTACTGTAACAGTATCGTTACTGTTAGATGATACCTCTCTTTCACTGTTATGTTCCTTCGGTACGTAATTACTGTTATTTTCAGAATAATTTTTCCTCTTTAGGATGTCTGCTATTTCATCATTGGTGAAATGACTTTCTCCCGCCATAATGTCTGGATCAGAAGGAATTATACTTAAATAATCCACAGTTCCTCATCCAGAAAAAAGTTACATAAATGGTACACTGGTGTCCTGGGGGACCCACTTCCCTGTAATACACAAGCTAAGAAGCACTTTACGTAAAAAACTTTTTCAGGTCAACATTCACCACTGCCAGTCAAAAGACTACTGAGGAGATGAAAATAATCAGACTTATCATTTCACGTAAACAAAATCTCAGTGGGTCCTGAGGACCCATGTATACCACTGACGGGTTAAATTGAGGTTTTAAAGCATTGTAGTGGTATTTGCAGTAGTATTAGTAATAGTTACAAATTAGTTAGTTTGTTATAAAATATGAAGATTTCATGTACAATAAACCCAAATCCTCAAGGTAAGAAATATGTAATAAATGGTATGTCTCTGTGCCTTACCTGTAGAAGTATACAGCATTTCACTCCCATTAATCCTGCACTGCCTTGCCATTGCGGTGCCAGCCTAATATTTGGTACATGGGTAAAAGAATGATGTGGCAATAAAATATATTTATTTATTTTTTCATAATTTTCTGAGATGTCATGTTTTGAGATATTCAAGGTCAAAGGTCACAATGAATGACCTTGAAACTATACTATGTCGTCAGAAGGTCATGTAGAGTATCAATAGAAAGCTTTATTCTTTAGCTTTCCAACGATGTTTGAATTTCCACTCTATTACAATTACGGAAAAGTTAGTCATATTTTCGAAAATTTTAATTTTTATGACCTTTCTATCTTGGACAATTTTCGAAGTAGAAATCTGAAAATTGTCAGAATTACTTACTTTGTCATATATGTCCTTCATAACAACTTTCATCAAAATCAGAACTGGTGAGGTTAAGAAGGTGATTATTCTGACATTTCTGATGTGTGTAGAACGGAACCTGTCACTAAGGCTATGGGAAATTTTGACGCCAAATTTTTATCCTTGTGATCAACGATGGTTCAAAATCGTACAGAGAAACAAGCATCATGCCTGTTTTACATGTGTAAAGAAGAGCGGCTTCTGAACATGATCGGTTCTTGCTTGGTCATTGGTCGCTGTGTCGTACACATTCCCCACTTGAATCGGGAATATTGGCCATCTCATACTACAGTTTCGATGTAGAAATTCGTATATTAATTAATAAAAATAATAATAATAATAAATCGAATTGTAGTTTTTTTTTTTGTGGTTAGGAAGTATAGAGCACATGCATTGTAAAAATTCTGTAATGTCTAAATTTCGTAATGTCTAATCTACTAAATACTGGTAACATTATATGAGGATTGTAAAGTTTGGAACTGAAGAAAATTCGTAATGTCTAATTACTCGCTTTACTGTTTTAACATTTTCATTTACAATATATCAACATTCTGTCTTTTACTACTGACAGCTTGAAACTTTTTTTGTATTAAATGAAAATTACAGGTAAACAAAATCTGTGTATATAAACTGTGGCTGAAGATGTGGCCATTTTGATTTTAAATCGCAAAACAATTACTCATAGATGCGGCATTGCTTGTTGGCAACAGACTGAAAAAAATGGCAACACAAATTCACGCTTCCCCCATCACTACGAAAATTTGGGTATACAAAGGAGGTGCTTGACAAGGTACCTGTCGTGTAAAAGGTTTTACACTGTGTAATCCACTCGGAGAATCTCTCTCTTCCGAAACAAGAATTCAGTCTTGATCACTTGTCTCTAAGAGTAGGAAGGTATAATATCGGTGAGTGCATGCAAGAAGTTAAATTTTTTGAGAAATTTAGTTTTTGCCATGTAGCAACGTATATAGTACCCGTCTGTTACCTTACAAATGTTCATAGCTCTTGATAGCATAGAAAGCCTGCAACGATTGATCTCACATCATGTTCGCAAATGAATTATATCTTTCTTCCGTGCAAGAAGGGAATTTGCCTGAATATTTGAGTGACAACCTTCTATTTCTTCTCCCGTGCCTGTAGCTACCTTAGGATTTTACCCGCAACCACCGGATTTGACTATTTATCCGACTTTAACCTACACCAGAAAACATTTTTTCCCGATTTAGACGTACATTAGAAAACATTTATTAACCGGATTTGCCCCACATATAAAACAGTTTATTTGTAGTTTTGAATTGCCGAAGTGGAGGAGTAGAAATGCCCTCATACACTGGCATAGCTAATTGGCAAGAAGTCTGTACATCGAGGCGTGGAACAAGAAATACTCCGAATTAACTACCTGCGTTGTACACGGAAAGGAGGAATCTTCCAGCAGCGAAAGTACAAGATTTGAGAAAGCTGTGTAAGTACATTCCACCTGAATTTTGCCAGTACTATGAAGTCATACAAAGTGCATATACCCAAGAAACTAAGGGAAAGGGGGGGGGGGGTATTTACAAGAAGAAAGTGAAGTAAAGGATCCGGAAGAAGAAGAGAGTGGTGAACGTTTGGAGTAGTGTTGTTATATTGTATCATATCAGGTTCTTACACGCTAATAACTGTATGACTAAAGTGCGCCCAATTTTGAAGAATTAGTTATATGTGATATGTTTTCACATGTAAACTGATCTAGATTTGAGAATATAATTTTATTACTGTTTGTGAAACCGTACAGCAGAAAAAAAGGTAATAAATGCTAATCTGGTAGAAAGATAAGTTTTTAAAGCTCATTTTCTCAAGACTTTGAAATTATAACATATCAGGTTCTTGCATGCACCCACAGATATATTCAGTAGTTTTAAGTTGTGACAAGCATTCCGGCTGAGATGGAGTAGCGTCTTTTTTTTTTCTCTGTACTGTTTTCCTTATTGTTACTTATTCGTTCATATTGAAATGTTCAAATATAGATTCAGTTAATTCATAGTTGTGTTACACTATACAGTTGTGTTATAACACTAAAATACAGTATTCATGTAACAATATTATTTATTAAAAATAGCAAAATATAAAGTCAATTACAGCGCAATATAATAGATACGTAAATGGGCTGGGTGGGACGAAGAAAAGCCACTGAGAGTAGGTATCTGTGTAGCAGACTGTAACTATATGTTGATGGCAGAGTTTATTATTATTTATTGTGTAGAATATGAAAGTCAGATATGCTTCTCTTGCATAGTAATGTGCAAACTTCATAGGATGCACAATTTTACCTTTGGTTTGGACATGTATACTACTGTGTAAAGATATGAAGTTTAGAGGTTTTGCTTGATAGACAGCATTTTCTATATTAAATCCCACTTTTTCGGGGTGCGTTTTCTATACTGATCGATTGAATTGTTATTAACGTCCTAAACGAGCTGGTACGCTACTAAGGACGGGACTTAACAGTTTAACATGGGCTCCGAACCACTTGAGTCCCCACCGGGAATCGAACCCGAGATCCCTTGATTAGAAGGCAGCGAGCGTTACCACTCACCCACTGAGGAACGTTTTCTATACTGTATCCCACTTTCTCCGACTGATTTCTACACTATTCCTCTTTTCTGACTACGTTTCCCTTACTAAGTCCCAGTTCTTCTTATTTATTGTATCCAGGTCAATTTTCAACACAAAACACCATTTCCAAAACGCGTTTCCCATCAGTACGTGTGCACGCGCAGAACATTGTCGATTGTATTTATGTGGCGGTCCGCCATCTTTGTTTTCCTGTCACTTTAAATTGTGCATGTGTGTTCAGTGAACTTCTTTCTTGTCTATAACTGAAGACGGCTGAAGCCGAAACTTTTAAGTGACTTTATAGTGTATATTGTTGTGTGTAATTGTGTACGTGATTCCCTTTCCTCTCTCTTCAAACAGGGTTCCCACTCATCTTGAGCTTGAATAGTCAGGGAATACAGCTTAGCACTAAAAAGTCTTTTAAAAGTCAGGGAATTTGATAGCTTATTGTTTGAAGTTCATTTAGCTACAGCAGGCATTTAATGTTAGATCGTTTTTGAAATTGGAGGCTAATGTGCCAACCATGAAGTAATTTAAGAAAATAATACAGTGAAATATTTTGATGTATCTTTATTTTCATGCAACTATGATCTTTATTTTCCCATGGAATTGTGATACCTAGTCTGGCCATAAATATTGTCACAAAAGTTGCAGATCGGAACCGAGCGTTTATACCGCATAGACTTTAGTGAATGCACTCCTGTCAGTAGTCTGTGTATTGTGCATTGTGTAATTCATGTTTTTTTTGGAGGTCCGTGATATTGTAAGGATGGAGTGGGGTCAGGAACAGAACCGTGTAGCTGTGATTGCATTACACAAGTGTGGTCACAAGGCATTGAAGATCTCCCAACTTCTCCAACCTCTGAAAATCACACTGAGATTCCTCTAATGGACCATAGCAAGGTACTGTGAGACTTCCTCTGTAAGTGACCGCCAAAGACCAGGCCGACCGCGGAGCAGTAGAACACCACAAGCCATCCAGGCTGTCAGGCAAAGAATTCGTCAAAACCCCCTTCGGAAGCAAAAAAATCATGTCCCGGGAAATGAACATTCCGCAAAGGACAATGTCAAGGATACTCAAAATGACCTTAAGTTAGGTGCTTTCGGCCGATCAACCAGACATTTCCTAACTCCTGCACTTAAAGCAAACAGGAAGGTGAGATGCAAGGCCCTGCTTCAGAGGTACGCGGATGGAAAACACAGATCAATGTGCTTTTCTGATGAGAAAATTTTCAATATTGAAGAACACATCAACAAACAAAATGATAGGGTGTATGCTCACACATCCAAGAGAAGCTTCTAAAGTTGTGAAGAAGGTTCAGCGGTGTCACCATCCATCCTCGTTGATGGTTTGGTGGGGGTGTCGTATGGAGGGGTCACAAAGTTGCAATTCTGTGAACAAGGGGTCAAACAAGTGCTCAAGTGTATCGTGAAAACATCTTGGAAGTAGCTGTAAATCCTTTGGACAACACACTCTTTGCCAACAAGCCGTGGACCTTCCAGCAAGACTCTGCACCGGCCCATAAAGCTAAGGTGAATCAAACATGGCTGGAAACGAATGTGCCGGACTTCATTGCTGCCAGTGATTGGCCTTCGGCCAGTCCAGATCTCAATCCGCTAGACTATGCCTTGTGGTGTCGATTAGAGGCCATGGCTTGTACCAAACGCCACGCCAATTTAGAGTCTCTGAAACGTGCCCTCATCAAAGCAGTGGACACTTTTCCAATGGACTGTGTGCGTACAGCCATTGATGACTGGCCACACCGTTTAAGGGCTTGTGTCAAAGCGCATGGTGGTCATTTTGAGTAACTTCTGCAGATTTTGTATCTGTGGTGTATGCTCTTCTTGCAAGTAAATTTATTTCTCTGGGTCTGCTGTCTGAAGGGACATTATGACTGCCCCTTCCTGTGACAGTATTTATGGCAAGACTAGGTATATATACAAAATGGGGTACCTGGAAATTTCTGAGTAGTGACCTGAAAAAGTCAGGGAATTTGATCTTGGCAAATGAGTGGGAACCCTCATTCTTATTTGTCTGGATGTCGGCCTCTAGTCTGTGGACGTAAAAGTCACGTTATTCAAATTTTATTGTATTTCAGCTTTTAAAATAAATGAGATTAGATAATTTCGGTAGTTTTTATCACTCCTAAAATTCACAAAATGGACGCTACATATTGAAAAAAGGCCAAAACACAACTCGTAACACTTACAATGTTCAGAAAGTAAAATTTCCAACATGTAACCTATATACGGGATGGCCACTCGACCTGGTAATCTGAAAAACCTGGACAAGTCAGGGAAATTGGCTGAACCTGGATAAGTAAGGGAATTTTAATAAAATATTAATCCGGAGAGGAACAGTAAATCATAGAAAATTACGGTCTTAAGTGAAATATTTTTTTAAAAGATATTCTTTTCTTAATCAATTCGTACTAACAAGTAAAAAAATATTTTTATTTATGCATGACCAAAAAGAAAAGCATGAGGCGCGACAATTCAAGAATTTATAAAGTGGCTGTATATGAGAGCAGGCATAAACAATTTTTTTTTTACTTTTTAGTACAAATGGATTAAGAAAAGAATGTCTTTAAAAGTTGTTTTTTTTTAAATAAAGATATTCGGATACATTTTAGATATTCGGATACATTTTCTCAAGTTAAATATTTTGTGACCCAAATCCTAAAATGTTTTGCAACCAGGAAAACTCAGGCTAGTATTTATTTATAAACCATTTAGTAACATTGAAACATCCGTAAGTGTGCACCACAATCGTGGAATGTAGTTCATCTTGGAATTGCGAACTTTATAGATAAGATAATTTGAATGGTATGGGCGGTTGCTATGTCGTCTGCAGCCATATGCTTCTTGAAACAAAGCTTCGAGTATTGTCTTACCTGTATGTAAAAGAATGATTACCTATATCAATTGTCGAAAGCACTATATCTGATTCCCCAAATACTAATGTAATTATATAATTCTGTTAATATGGAACAATCGAGAGTTCATACGAGTGCCTTGAAATAGTTTTGTCAGAAAATGTTACGAAAGCTGAAATATGGGTGTTGTATTCTGTTTCACAGCATATCCTATTTCGTTTCGTAGTCCTACGGATAGTATGTTTTTCGCCTCAAGTTTTCATACAATAAAATAGCCTAAAAAATGCGTTTACGGCGAACAAAACTGGATTGTGCTTGAGTTTATGGTCTTGGTCCATGTTTCTACAAACAGCTGCGTAATTAAATAGTTGCGAATATTTGTTAGTTTCAGTGAGTCTCTAAATAAAGCTTCCCAAAAGGAGGAAGTGGATATTTTGGTCAGGTATTGGAATACTAAGAAAGGAGAAGTAAATAGACGATATTTAACTTCAGATTTTCTGGGCTGTATACAAGTTTTAATGGACTAACGTAAATATGATTTGATTTGATTTTTATTGCGTTCCGGCCACCATATGTAAGTACTATTGGGCACAGTAGTATGGAACATGCCAGTTATACAGATATTACGAAATGATGATAACATTAAACATTGAACAGAAGGCAGTATGAGATACAATAATGCATACCATAATACCAAAGATGAATAATACAATACGATATGATAACGAATTTACAACAAAATTGAACATAAACAATAAAAATGAATAGGACAGATGTTATAGCAAAATTACAACGAACAATAAACACGAAACAATAGAAATGAGTAACCCAGTACTATGTGATACCGAAACCAAAAACAATGAGTCATAAAACAGTAAAACTAAATGAGATAACAACATATGATAGTGAAATTATAACAAACATATTATTAGTATTATTACAGATAATGCTTATATCAATCACGATTGAATACAATGGTAGGTAAAACACAGTGCTTTTGCCTACAATAACAGAGGGCACACATACAAAACTAAACAAAAAGTAACTCGATATATGCATTATAAATACAAAATAGCTCTAGCATTGTCAGTGTAGATCTTCCAAGAACTCATCTATCCTGTAATATGAGTTCCTGATTAGAAGTTGTTTTATCAGTTGCTTGAATATGGAAGGGTGGGGTGAATTCTTTATGAGATTGGGAAGTTTGTAAAGTTTAATACCGATGAAGATAAATGAACTGGCGTACTTAAATGTGCTGTGGTATGGAATAGCTAGCTGATTTATGCCTCGTATGATTTACCATGCTTGTCATCATTTTATTTGATTCTATCTTTATTACTGTGTATTAGACACAGCACTTCATAAATACAACGTATATATACGCATGGTAAAGTCATTATGTTCAGCAGTATAAATAGTTCCCTGCATGAAGTACGTTTGGATTTCCCAGTGATTATTCTAATGGCGTGCTTTTGTTGTATAAATATTTTACGTAGGTTCTTCTTTGTACCCCAAAATGCTATTCCATACCTTATCAGAGAGTGAAAAACTCCATGGTAGATAGAGACTCAACGAGGTCTGTCGAGAATGGGAGTTACGATTCTTAACTGGAAGATAACGGAAGAAAGTTGATTAGCCAGTTTCCCTGCATGTTCATTCCATTTCAGTTAGTCATCCACGATAATGCCAAGAAATGTTGTTGAAGTAGAAGAATCGATTTCCGTGTTCATTATGTTGATTGTCGGCGGAGATTTGATATTTAATTGGTGCGGGTGAAAGTGAATACAATTAGTTTTTTTCTTGATTTTAAATGAGTTCATTAATATTGAACCAATCTGTGAGTTGAGCGAAGGTAATATTAATACTCTGTTGTATCTCACTATTTGTCGATTTTAATAATTCATTTATATCATCAGCATATAGAGTGGCTTTACCCTTTATTAAATTTTCAGGTAGATCGTTAGTATAGATTAAAAATAATATAGGACCTAGAACTGATCCTTGCGGAACACCTGTGGTTTGTATCATAGGTGTAAGACTTGACTTGACTCACTACTCCGGTGTTTTGATTGGTGTGACTTCATTTCTACTACTTGAATTCTGTTGGACCAGTATGTTTAAAGTTACATGAGAGGTATGCCATGATCGCCACTGTCGAAAGCTTTACTAAGGTCACAATTTCAGTGGGATATTGTTTATTATCAAAGCCATTTAATAATACTTCTTGCATAAAATAGTAGAGGGCACTTGTGGATCTACCTTTAATAAATCCATGTTGTGAATGGGAAACTATGTTTTTATATTCTAGATAACTTTTTTAGACTAATTTACATGACAGATTCAAGTAGTTTTGAAAACACAGGTCAGTGAAATAAGTTTTCTATATTCCTTTTTATTTTGTACCTTTTTTTTAACAGTGGTTTTGCAATAGTTCTCTTTAGACAGTCAGGGAATTGACTTTGGTTAAGGGTCACATTTATTAAGTCTGCGATTAGACTAGACTTCTTCTTTTTGAACTTTTTTATGACTCCAAGAATTTCATTAGGTGTCGGAGGTGTAACAAATAAAGAATTTGGAACAAATGTTGTTTTTATAGAAAACGGAATGTAGTTTGTTGAAGCTATAGAATGCGTAGTACCAATGTTACAGATCTGCTTTTCCGATTAAATTCCGTTAGTACATTTTCTTTGCTGTCTTAAGGACAATTTTGTGTATCTTCTTACATCCTTTATAACAATCCATATACTGTTGATCATTGTTGCTGATACATTTTTGATGTAACATTCGCTTGTTATCCATGGCTTCTTATTGTTCTGTGATCTTTTTCATAGTCACAGGATAGCAAGATTCGAATAGCATCTTAAATTTCTTATAGACCTTCAGTCAGATCTTAAGTCATCCCAAACAGTCTCACTCTTCTGAATATTGGGACGATCCATAATGCTTTTAAAATAGGTATGGAATAAACTAGGTGGTGCATTTTGTATTACGAATGTTGTGTTAAAATATTCCTGCCATGGCAACTGACTTCACTTTTCATACAATTGCAATATTTGTTCATTAGCATTTTTGTTAAGTTGGCTTGAAAACTTCGTAGTTGGTGAAATCGCAGTTTATTTTGTCACATCTTGTGAAATAACGTGGAACGTGTTGGACACAAGTATTTAACATCAATTATTTGTCATATTGTGTTGAAGTATATTCAGGGTAAATTACGTTTCACTATTCATTTTGTCCGGCGTCGGGAAGTGGCGCCCCCATCGCCCAGTCAGTTTTACTGGCTGCAATCAGCCCTGGCAGCTCTTAACACCGTTGCTGCCTATGGGAAGTCCAACAGCAGGGCCAGAGTGCTTCTCTGTTGAGAATTTTTACTTCCCACTTGCGTAGGGGATTGGCGACCTCATCGCAGGTCTACGGACCGCAACGTGATGACATCATCACATAGCCCGAGCAGCAGAACATCGCTGCTCGTATACGGCGTAGGGAATTGGCGACCCCATCGTCCGGCCGGCTTATGCAGGTTGCAATCAGCCAACAACGGCGTAGGGAATTGGCGACCCCATCGTCCAGCTGGCTTTTGCTGGCTGCAATCAGCCCTCGCAGCTAAACATCTACGCTGCCTGAAAGGAGGACCAGCCGAGAGGATTTCATTTACATTCACCCCATTTTTCATCCATTGATGACTCATTATTTCATCTCCTCTTGTGCTGTGAGTTGCGCCTCCGCGCAATGACCAAGGATGTGACAGGATGTATTTGCATTGACGATGGCCCCTGGGCCCAGGGGAAAGGGGGCGGAACCATTGGATAGCGCCTGGTTCTTAACAGCAGATTCTTGGATGGTCTAGCTCGTTGAGACTGGGAAGTGCGCCATTGGGGAGCTCTTCGGACCTTTGGTCTCGCCAACACTCGAGGGAGTGGGTGTCCCAAGTATACATCAGTCGGGAGTACAAGTGATTTCGACGCCAAGTCATTGGACTTCGCCTCGATTTCCAGCTTGCTGACAAGGGTGATGAGGGTAGTACCCGGCAGCCTCGTTGGCTCCTCAGAACGAAGACGGAGAAGTGTGGGCATTTACGGCTTTCATTCATCATGGCTCCACCACATCCTAATAAGTCGCCTTCGCAGAAAGAAAGAAAGAGACAGAAAAGACAGAGCGAAGAGAACGTCACTGATGTTAGTAAGAAGGCGCATACAGCTAATGCATCAAGCAGTGACAAAGAAGAGAAAATCGAAGTAAAGGAACAGACAAGTGTCGTACCGTCTATTACACGATATCTTGTGATTAAAGTAAAGAGTGAAACAGACAATCCAGGTGGTTTGAAGGGGTTATCCCCTTTCGTTATACAAAAACAACTGAATCACGTTGCAGGTGAACTTAAGCATGTTAAAAAGCTTCGCAACGGCACCTTGCTCGTAGAGACATCTAATAATAAACAGTCAACTAATCTCTTTAAACTGAAAACCCTAGGATCATTCGAAGTTCAAGTTGAACCACACCGTCAACTGAACTTTTGTCAGGGCGTAATATCTTGTTGGGACTTGCAAGATGTCCCTGAAGAAGAGATTAAGAATGAACTTGCCAGCCAAGGTGTAGTCAACGTTAGACGCATTAAAACTCGAAAGAGTGGCGAACTGCAACCCACGAGCTTGCTAATTTTGACGTTTGCCATGCCACAGCTCCCCAAGGACGTGAAGGCAGCATTCTATTGCTTACCTGTCCGTCCTTATATACCGAGTCCGCTCCGGTGTTTTAAATGCCAGCACTATGGACACACCAGCACGTCGTGTAAGGCGACCTCTGCTGTATGTGCAATATGCGGTACCAGTAGCCATGGTGCGGATCCTTGCACATCACTGAAACCTCAGTGTGTTAACTGCAAGGGTGATCACACGGCCTGGTCGCGTGACTGTCCGGTATTTAAAGAAGAAAAACGTATTAGAGAGCTGATGGTGATAGAGAAAATATCTGCTGGCGATGCAAAACGTCGCGTAAAAGAGTCTCAGCGCACCCTTCCCTCTGGTGCGTTTTCCCATGTTGTAGCCAAACTAGCAGTTAAAACTATCTCGGTTGGTACCCAGACAGTTAACGTATCAACACAAACAGAGTCTGTTGTGCATGACGACACTCCGAAGCCGCCCAAAGAATCGGAGACTCCTGGCAATATGCCGACGCAGAGTCAGGGACAACACACGCCTGTGCAGAGCTCTAGAGCTCCACGTGTTAAGACAACTTTTAGTCCCTATAAAGTTCCGAAATTACTTCGAACTTCGCCTCTCGCTACAAGCATTAAGACTCTGACGAACGTGTTGTCTGCTCAGTTAGCTCAGGAAGAGTCTGCACATACTATCGATGAACCAAGTTCATCTTTGGCTTCAGACATGATTCAGGACCACCTGATGGATATAGATTTTAATCTCGTTGGAAGAAAAGGGAAACCTAGGTATAAACCCAAACTTAAACGGTAATCTTTTACTTGTTTTTGAAGATTTTTATGATTTCCGTTTATTTTATATGATTATGCTCCTTAGCTGTTAAGTTTTATAGAGTAGTTTTGTTTTATCTTGTGAAGTCCCATTTACAGACTTCCATTAAGTTTTATAGTATAGTTTTGTTTTATTTGTAATGGCCCATTTACAGGCTTGGTTCTTATTCTGGCCATTTACACCAGTGGGCTGATTGTGAAGACCTTTTACATCTTCATCTTTTATATTCTTTTATTATTTTATTTAACAGCTAAATTTTGACATGACCAAGATAAGGGGCTTCCCCGTATCGGGACGGGCGTAAGCCATAGTGCTATTACCGCCCATAAAATTCATTTTAACCTTTAACTATTCATTTTAGACGTGAAGAGAGACGTTTCTGACGACCTTCCAGGCGGATGCTTTTTTTTTTCACCGTTTCTATATGATGCAGGCCTGGAAATTCTTCATTCAGTCGTGGAACATTTCGTCAGGAAAGATGTTTTGAACAGTCTTCATTGCATGCAATCAATTTATCAAATAGTTCAAATCCTATTGTAGCCAGAGATGTTTGTCTAGAGTACAAAATCAGAATTGACAAAAGGTATATCTTGCTTGAATCCCGAAGTTAAATCCAACAATCCAGATATTTTTTTTTTTCGAGGCTTGTCTACCTTCAAGTCATCCAGAATTAGTGGCAGTAAAGCGAACTGTATAGAACGAGAATGTTTTGTTGTAAAATCTCTTGTACAGGGGTGAACAATGCTTAATTACTGTTGTGCTTTATTTAGGTTCGAATCTTGGCATGTAGCGTTAAATGTATTTTTGAGACTTCAAGGCTGCTGCAAATCACCGTGAATTGTGATTTAATGTCTCTTTTGTATGTAATATTTATTTAAAATACTTTTCGTGTTTTCTTACGGCGAAAAGTTTAACACCTAAACAATCTGAAAAAAAAAAGTAGATTTTTACCTGGAAAACCTAAATAAAAGTCAGGGATTCTAAAATGCTTCAAAAATGGCCGCCCTATAAACGTAGCAAGTTTCCATTTTTTAATTTAGTATTAAGCTTTTCCACGTTGGAGCATGTGTGGCCAGTAAACTGATGACACGTTTCTTCCGTGTTCCAATCTGTACATTGTATTCTTACAATGGGCGCAGGTATACCCTTTGCCTTTCCCCCACTGATCTCCATTGAGCGTCTTCATGCTTATATGTAGGCCTCGAATAGTGATGCACTTTGCATATTGCATATACAAATGTATATTTCATCGTTTTTTGGAAAATGCATGTTGCATATGGAAGTGCATATATGCATAATTTATATAAAAACCTTGCATATTTCAGAGCCAACAGTAAGCACTAAATTGTATTTTATGGCTAATTATTCATTTACTAACATGTGTTTCTACTCGAGCGACTCTACGAGGATAAAAGTGGTTCACAGCCCTTGGGCATGTGGGATGTTTATCACAGGAATTTTTGAGGATGGCTATGTTAATCCCCTCACCTTGTCACACAGTCCAGTCTTCCCGTGAGTTTTGCAGTGTGCATGACGTGGATTAGTGGTTGAAAGTTTTCTTGTGTTAAAGACAATGCCGAAAGAAAAGAAATCTTTTGAGTGTTGTATCGCAGTCTATGAAAATGTTCGACGACTTCACCACAGATGGAAAAGTGTTCTTCTGCAAAGTTTGTGAATGCTCGTTAAAATGTTAAAAAAATGTTTCAAATACAGCATCACATACAAACGGTTCAACATAATGAAAAAAAAAACAAAAAAAAAACAAACTGTAAGCTGTTTTCCAGATAAGTGTTGCAAGTGCATTCGAGTATGTGGACAAATATATTTGAGAGTGGAAATATTGAAAACAGCATGTTTTAACATATTAAATCATATGAACTAGATAATCAGTGAAGATCAGTAAACGTCAAGACACTCGCAGTAACTAGAATAAAGCGTTTACAAAAAGTTATGATGTTTTTCGAAAGTGCATATTTACTTGCATATTTCGCTCCTTTTTTGCGCATATTTTGGGATTTTTAAGTGCATAACTATACGTTCATGTTTGCCTTTAGTTTCTTTTAGTAGCCACTTTTCATTTTATAGTTTATTTTGTTTCATGACTGATTTTTAATGGTGTGAACTGTTCGTTACATTTAGAAGACTAACAACCAACGCCAGTGATATCGCTTTCTTTCTGTAAACTCTCTCCATTGCTTCTGAGACCAAATCACATCGGATAATGTGCTTTTGGTGTTAAGCCAGTTCTGATAGTCACTATATGCAGAATATTATATAGGTATTTCCGAATTGAATGCATTGCCTTCTATCGTTTCTGGTAACGATATAGGTCACCGACTGTTAGCCAGTTGGTTCCCTTTGAAAAGTGCTGTTTTTCATGTGAAATACCGGTGAATCTTCGACAGAATAACTTAACAGTGCTCTAAAAATTCCCAATAAAAAGCGTTCTTTTCGTTTTTTTCGTTAAAAAAGGAATGCGCACCGATTGCTTAAAATGAACATAGTCGTTGATTTTTGCAAAACCTTTGTTTTAAAATTACTCGACATTTCTAACGATACGTTTGTAACTGTAAACCTGCAAATAATTCGAAATAAACCTTAAGGGTTCTTAACATTACGACATATTGTAGTTTCAGATCTTTTGTTTATAGTGTATTCGTACCACGTGTTCTCTTTCAGATAACTTTTTTTAAATAATCGTTAGAAGTTCCGGGGATGAAATGGTCTTATTCGCCTCTTCAAGGATGATCATTTCCTCGATTGGGATTTTACCCTGTTAACAAAATGAGAAATAAATTCTTCTTGCTTCTGCCTAAAATTGTAGAATTTGAATATCTCATTTATGTAATTCGATCTTGATGAATACTGATCAAGATCGAATATTGCTGTAGAAACTCTGTTACTTGTCCAGGTCAAACAGTATCTTTGAGTACCGCATATACTTCAGGCCCTACTGATGTTAGAAGTAAACCTTCTGTTTCCTAGGTATTAATTTTATGTACTTGATAAAATAATCGATAACGGTCCAAGTAATGTTCAATTTTGACTAAAGTTGCGCAGAATATTTTTCAAAATTTTCAAAGTGTGTGCTTCCCATGCTTAATTCCATTACTTCATTTCATCAAATGCGTCTGAACGGAGCGGCTACAGGCTCATAAGTATACTTCCTGCACTGTCAAAAATTTTGGAGAAGATTGTGCATAAAAAACTGCAGCATTCCTATCTGTACATAATCTCGATCCTTTGCAGTCAGTCTTTCGCTTCGTGCATAGCACATTCACAGCGCTGTTGAAGATCACTGATGACATTAAACACGCCATGCATAAAGGAGAAGTCACTCGATGTAAGCCGTGCCTTTGATTCTCTTTATATTGACTCTCTACTAACTAAACTTTCTTCTTATAACTTTGCGCCGATTACGGTCCAATGGGTCTCTTCTTTTTAAAGATCGTCAACATTGTGTTACTTTCGATAATAATTATTCTTCTTGGATTAAGGAGTCATCAGGGGCATCTTAAGGTTCCATATTAGGGTCATTACTTTTCAGTTTATACATTAATGGTAGATCCTCTGTTCGTACATGTAAACATCATCTATATTCAGATGATATGCAAATATATGTTCATTTTAAACTGTCTTCTGTGTATAATGCAGTTGGAAGCAATGAACCTATGTGTTCTAACTGAATGGACCTAAATTCAACCCCGCAAGCCATCATTATAGCAAACCAAAAACACGCTTCAGAATGAGTAGACTAAACTTTTCTCAAGTTGTGTTGAATGGCACTAAAATAGAATATGCTAAACAAGTAAGAAATCTGGAAGTCATCATGGACAGCCATCTTACGTGGAACGCACACGTAATACACATAACCAAGAAAGTGTATGCTATATTGTACCCCTTTAAAAGGCTAAAACATTTTCTTTCAATAAGCCAAAAGATTCATTTGGTGCAAGCGTTAGCGCATCCATTATTTGATTATTGTGACGTAATATACAATGACATATCAGTTAATCTTTCCGCTCAACTACAACGGATGTCTAACACTGCATAACATTTATTTACAATCTCCGCCCTTACAATCATTTAACATCAGTGTGGACTGAACTGGGTTGTCTTCCACTTTTACGTAGAAAACATCACGTTTTAATAAAAACGCGCGGTATTCCAGTTCACAATGACCCTTCGTATTTATAAACGAATTATCAATTTGTTGCACATCGTGGCAGAAACACTAGAGCAGGAATCTCTCCACTTCTTCCCAGACGTCGCACAGAGATTTATAGTGAATCATTCACACCCACCAGTATTCGTCTCTGGAACATTCTACCCCTAGTATGCGAAATATAAGATCAAAATCGAAATCGAAAGTCAGATACCAAAAAAAGGTTCATGGAACTATTGAACATGTAATAGCACAAACATTCTCTACCAGTTACCACTTAACTCGCTTGAAACATTTATAATCTGTTTTGTTAAATATTATTATACCAGTGAAGTTATCATTGCTTTCATGTAGGTTTGTGTGCTTAAATATTTCCTTATAATATGTTGTAGATTTTTGTTTTTTATATATCTATATATAGTATTATTTTTATCTCGAGTATTAATTTGTTCTAAGGATACAATGTAATGAATCTTAATCAGCTGTTGAGGTAAGTTAGTGTACTAGTTACGTGTAAGACAGGGCCTAATGATCCTAACCTCGCTAGTGTAATCAAAGACATGAAATAAATAAATAAATAAAAATTGTGAAAATCACGTGCATCAGTGATTAATTTAATTATTTTCAGTAATCATGCACCAACCACTCAAACGTCAAGGTGTCATTGAAACTTTCAAGTATAATCTTCGAAAATTTCAGGTATCCTTGTCATTATAACGTCCCAGGAACCCTCTACTATAATTATTTTCGCCTTTACTATTACGATACCACCAGATTCTGATTGTAAAAAATATCTGACTTATCAGTAAATTAGGTTAGGTAGCCTTTATTAGGTTATGTAAGCACTCTTTCCATTTATGTACTGGTAGTTACTCGTGAATATTGTGAAAACGTTTATCAACATTTCTATAGACTGTTTCCGTTATGTACTGATAGTTGACCATTTGTATATATTACGAAAACTTTTAGAAGCGCCCTACATTAGGGCAACCGTCACTGTACCAGTAGCCGCCAATTGGTCAAAAAAATTATGAAAATAAGGCAACAACAACAGGTAGAAAGTTGATGAAATGACCGCAGGTTTCCGCAAAACTTAATAGGTGACGCAAATTGACGTTTGCAGTGTCAAGGCAAGATCGGACGATACAGTTGAGGCAAACTCATTAATGTATCGTGTGACGGCGGATAGGTTCTTGCTTAAGCGGATTTTATGTATGTTTTTGTTTAAAAGTGTTATGCGTTTGCAATAATTCTTCTTTTAAAGGAATGAACTCGAGTTTTATGAACTGTAGAATACATCTGTGACGTGTTGTCCTACATTTGCTTGGTTTTCAATGCCTTTAAGTGGGTGGCGACTACTCAAACACCATTTACCTGTTAGCACTAGTACTCGCCACCCCTGGCGACTACTAGGGCATGTGACAGTTCCTTGAATTCACTGATGTGTGACAATAAATTGATTGATTTTTTATTCGTAGATCATTTTTGTATTAGTTTGATCAGCGTTAGAACACCGGAGCTAGTAGTGGCCAGGGGTCCAATTATTGTCAACAACTATTTCTGATTTATGAATGACGTGAATTTTCCATCAGTTTAGATGATCAGGCACTGATGTGTTTAGATGTATGTGACTCATCGATATCTGAGCGCTGAGCCTGACCCAACGTTGAATTGCATGAGTCAAAATTGTACTTTTACGAGATACCCGCATTGAAAGAGGGGAGTGATATGTCACATTTATCGGAACTGTACAGTGATTGATTTTTTTTACGGCGATCAAAAAAATATTGAATAATCTTCCGAGGATGATGTGTGGGAGTGGCGCATCCGGGATTCTCGTGAGTGTGGGGGAGGGGAGGTAGAATAGACCAGATATTTTGCTGCTAGGTAAATTTTTAAAGTATAAATTTATCATATTTCTCCATGTTAGTAAGGTTTATCATGAAGTATGACACCGGTATCCACAAAAATTAATATTTCTAGATAAATTTAATTTGTCCGGAAACAAAATGAACCTTTTGTGAGACATTTTGTTGAAATAATAATAAAAACTTGGGGTGGCGCCCTCGCTCTCCGGATCCGCCACTGTGTGTGTCATTAGTAGCAGCAGTGATGAAGTGAGCATGGGCTTAGATAGACATCATGGAAGCTTTTCTTTAGCGAACAGGAAGTTGCACCTATAAATTAGTAAAGAAAATGTAATGTTATTTGTTTTCGCTATGTAAATACTCAAAGTACAGGTTATTGTTTTATCAAATGGTGATTTTTATTATGACAAAGATATTTCTTTTCCAATTTTGTTTCTAATTCTAATAAAGATCTGTTTACGTAATGAAAAATCCAGTTTAGTTTTGAGTGGCGACTACTCGTTCATAAACCTGGCGACCACTGGTACAGTTCGATTTTGAAGTGGGCACTATTAATACAGTTGATGGTGTAAAAAAAAAAATGTTTTTCTCCAAACTGGTTCAGTAGTTCGAATCTTTCTAGATACGATTGTGTAGAGACCGATTCTATGTATCTTATTTACGTAGCAGGAGGATCAAAATGAAATTACCAAACTCGGTACATGCCAATAAGGTAAAAATTTTCCCTTAAGATGGCGACTGCTGGTACACTTACCATATACATGAACTTGTGGTTTGAATACCCTTAATAAACAGTGGACATCCCAAATAGACATATTAAGGGCAATAAACACCAATTTCATTGATTATTTAACTACATATTAACCTCTATCAGCAGATTCTGGGATTTATGGGGGACAAATACCGTGTGCGTGGGTTTTATCGGGGTGGTCCCGTTTTTTCCCGCTTTCTTCATTCCACCAATTCATTCCATCATCATCCATACGGTCTGAGCCATAGTTGCCTTAAAATATATTCAAAATTCTAATAGCAGATTCCAAGAGATACATACTGCAAGTATCAATTACTTTTGAGTGCCTAGACTGTTTCATATTATTTCTTTAGCTTCGAAGTCTTCTCAAATACTTAATCGGAGCAGGTACTTGTAATCCGTGTTCCTTGGTCATTTGTACATGCAGAGACTAATTAATTATGACTGTTCAGCTCTTCGTCGTAGCATTAAAAAGAAATATATATTTTATATATTTAACACGGAATCATATTTCGGAATATATTGCTTGCTGATATGACGTCACGACTGTATTTTGCGGAAGTTGTTCGTGTGTTGTAGTGAATAGTCAGATAGGAAGGTGTAATTTTGAAATGGGTAAATATTTGACATGATGTACTGTGAATTGTGTTGATATTCATTGCTTTAACCTTATAAGGAACTGGCATAGTGTAGTGGGTTTTTATTCTTACCGTTAGCAGGCGTGTGTTGTGGTGGTATCTAAACGAAGACTTTGTGCCCTCTTTCCCATCTCTGTTTAGGGAAATGTGTTCGCCGCAGGCCGTTATACCTCAGACTTGTGAATGATTTAGGTCATGCAAGAGTTCATTTAATAAATGAGATGATTCACTTTCTGTAGTGTTGCCACAAATAATTTTAATCGTATTTTTTAAATTAATTTAATGTTCTGTGATTAATGTTTTCTTGAAACTGGAATACTTTGCATGACAACACACGTGTGATTTTATGGTCGAGAGATTTCAATTGCTTCTGCAATCACATTGAACTGTGGGTCAAGCTATCGGCTTTATAGTCATTGTAGAAACGTAAGTTTGCGATTAGACTCTTGAAGGCTGGAATAAAATGTTGAGACTTTGTTATTGAGTTACTGAAAAACATGTATATATTGACGCTTTGTGGTTGTGTCATGTTATCATTTGTAATTTGTTTTTTTTCCTGTAGGGCGGCAGCACGGGAGGGAAGAAGAAATCCAAACGATATGAGGATTATGTTGATCTTGGAGCTGGTTACGATGAAACTGACCCCTTCATTGACAACACTGATGCTGTAAGTAACTTCTGGTTAGGTTCAGAAAACATTTCAGCAACAACAGGACTGTTTTCCCGCAAATGAATGGTTTAGCAATAACAAATAGCATAATATGTATTTGTGGCTTCAGAGCCATGCATGTATTTTCTGTTTTTTCCATATCGCGTAACTAAAATTTACAGAGCTTGAGCGTAATTAAATTCTACTTTACTTTTTCAACTTTAAAACTGAACCTTTTAGATCAAATGGATGAAGTCGTTTTCTTCACGTTGGCATTGGAAATGTTAGGAATAAGTAAATAGATACCAAAGTGAAATGTAAGACGTTGCGAGTTACCTATGATTTTAAGTTTTTGCGGAAGGGAGTTTTTAAAAAAATGTGGTGGGTTCTTATCTAGACAACTCCCGATTATTATATGTATATCAGCACAAAACATACCTTTCGTTTCAGTTCTGAAATATTCTCAGAGAGGGGCTACGCAAGAAATTCAACGAATACTTAAAATTGAGCCATTCCACATGAAAAGGGGTGGTTGCTTGACCATTTCGTTAATTTTTTTTTTTTATACGTTCACCGGTAAGTTTACTTGTGACCCGCTCAAAATTGTTTTCTTTCTTCATATCTGCGGCCGTCTTGAATTTATAGGCGTGTTTCGTATCCACGACGTGCAAATTTAAGCATTTGCAGTGGTTTTGGGGAAAGGTTCCTGTGTACATTCTGTTGCACACAGAAAGTACTACCGTATTTTATCGAATCTAATGCGCACACCAATTTTGAGAGGTTTCATATTTAAAGAAAAATGTTTACTGGCAATTGGCAGGTATCCTTCACCTTCTTTTTACCACATACAACAAAGAGTTAAAAGTTACGGAGTTTAGTGTTATTATTAGCAGCATTACAATATACGTTTACATTACATTTGGTCTTCCTTCTCTTGATGAAGTCAGGTTGTATTAACAACAATGCCTACAAAAATACGCTGCTGTCGGTAGTATACGGCGACGATAAGTGACAGTTAACCAAAACAAAGTACGAAAGCGAGGAACGACAAGCAACGAGGTAACCCCACCAGAGCCAAACATAAGCAGAATTTTTCAGTTTGCATGCTAATCTAGTGCGCCATCGATTCTAATGCGAACCCCGATTTTGGAGACTAAATTTGGTTAAAATTAGTGCGCATTAGATTCGAGTAAATACGGTAGTTTGCTCTTTTGTGAAGTAGGCACAAAGGGCTTTAAGGAAATGTATATATATTAGTAGGATTTTGAAAAGCTCAGAGTTAGACATACGGGTGACCAATTTTACCAGTTGGGATCGCCCATAAATTAATAATAAAAATTTGATATATATAATACCACTCGTTGGCGGTTGACAAGAACGATATTCTGTGTCGCTGAAATGAAGCCTAAGTTAAAAGTCCTTCCTGCTAATAATGTGCTGCAAAGATGGAACATTTACGTTTAATGGGAATTCCAAGGTTTTACCAAACTGGCAGAAGAGTAATGGACTTCAGGAAACGTCCGTAAAGCATGATTAAATAAATAAATAAAAAAACTGTCCATGAAGATGGACACAGTGGTTAAACAAACTGTTTCATAAAAATGGGTATTTACAGTGTGATCTAAGTCTGTAAATGCCCATGTATTTGTAAAACGTTGAAAGGAATAGAAAACGAAATACTCATTATTGGCTACTGGGTAAAAGGCATAATCAGTTTAGAGGGCATATTCATCATGGCCGCCATCTTGAGTCTTGTTCCTTTTTTTTTTTTTTAACTAGGAAGGGAGTCGTCGATTTTTAGCAGAAATACATTGTTGAAGTGAGTTTTGCCATAAATTTATATTTGAGAGGTAACATTAGTGCAGATGGACAACAAGGGTTCTACATTGGATTAAAAACAATACCTAGAAGATTACCAAATACGAGATGGGTAGATAAAATCGTAACAGCTACCCTATATTTGTGTGAAACATGGGGGAGAGAACTTCACGTAGCAGTGGGTTGAACATAGACGAATACGTTGACTATATAGTATTTAAAAGACACAGCGGCATAAAGAATGTATTGAGCAAATCCTCCACGAATTCTGAAAATCCTTTCAATATTATATTCATGTCATTATCGCTTACGAGAATAACATTGTGTCAAAAATGACTTTTTGGATAAAATTTTAGTCCAGTCCAGATTGATAAATGATATGACACTTTTCCAATAAAAAATTTCGTGGAAGATATAAGAAGACTGATTTTATGATGACTTATGGTTATATCCTCCATAAATATCGCCAACTACCCATTACTCAATAGTATGCATTATGTTTTCATTCCTGACAGTGTTTCAAAATGAACCTACTATTTCCAGACGTAAGGATCAGCTAAGCATAGTAATGTCTCATCTCAATGCTCACAAATCAATTTACGGTGAAACTGACAACAGCAATGAAGTTCTAAAATTCTAGTCCAGATTATACGACCCCCGTGCTATTTTTAAAAATCGAGCATGATTGAAGATGGTGGCCATAACGAACATAGCGTCTAACTGACTATGCCTTCCACTCAGTTATCCATTAGAGCATATTTGTGTTCCGTTAAGCTTTTTACAACGGACGTTTTCAAACTCTTAGCACTTATTCTTATGAATCAGGTTTTTGAACACTGTGTCTGTCTTTATGGACAAAAGCCATCTTTTTAATCGTTTGGAGAGGGGTGGGGAGTGGGCGCCAACCATATAATAACTTTTCAGGGTATTCTGCGCATTACCAGGATTAACTAACTGGTTTTATAAACCACAGGTACAGTTTTTCCCAGTTTGCCCTCAGGAGATTCCTCTATCCGCACCTCTTGAAACAATCGTCAGTGTCTGGTTGCATTGTTTTATGAGCATTTAATATTCGTAAAATTAGTCACTCCGATTCGGCTAACTTTGAGCTTTTCAAAATCCTACTAATGAAAGACATACATACATTTCCTCAAATCCCATCGTGTCTACATTGTAACAGTGCAAACTAGAACATCCTGTGTGTTATAAAATGTACACAAGAGCATTTTTGGGTCGCGGTGGCTCAATGGTTGGAGGGCTCACCTTTTGCGCTTGGGGTCGTCGGTTCAAACTTTGCTCGCGCCATGTGAGCTTTGTGGTGGTCAGACACAGTGTGAATGGGTTTTCTCGGGGTACTCCCGTTTCCTCCCACGTTCTTCATTCCACCAATCATTCCATCGACATCCATCCGTACTGAGCCAAAGTTGCATAAATACCTTACAAATTAAATTCGAATTTAAACAAAAGCATTTTTCTTAAACATGTTTATCTTCGCACGTCGTGGTGACGAAACACGACAATAAATCCAAGATGGCAGCAGACGTTAAAAGAAGAGGAGGTCGCTAGTAATGTTACTTCTGATGAACGTATGAAATTTTATGAAACAGGTCAGGAACCATCCGTTCGTGATATCAATGATTTTACGTGGAATGACTCAACGAATAACCGTTCTTTCCTTACTTCTCTCGGATAACGCGTCAGATAGTAAACGAAAGTCCAAGTTTTTGGTGTAATTTAGTGCACTGAAGATCATCGGGAGTTGACTACTGAAGTACGCATATAATTTTCGAGTTTTGTTTAAATGCAAGTCAAATTCTTATTATATGATATTCTAGTTGTGTGTATATATTGTCTCTACTTGTACTATGCATATGGATCGATTTTGAATTTATTTATGGGTTTTAGGTATCCATGGCTCAGGCTGGGATAGAGTAGGGAAAGGATGTGGAAAGGAGTGGGTCATGCCCTAAGTGGAAAATATCGTTCCGGCAATTGCGGGTGTGACTGAGGAAAAAACGCGTGAAAACCTGATTTAGGATGATGAGTCGCGGGTATTGAGCCTAGGACCTTCCAAATGCGATGCCAACTGGGCTACGGCCGCTCGGTATATATGGCTCGATATTCGTAAAAAAAATGTCAGTTCTCCAAATGCCTTTTTAAGATTGTGTGCTGTGCGCAGTCAGTATGTTTATACAGCTCTGTACGCTCCCAAATAACGTAACTCGACCAGCCGACCGCGGTAGGTGTGTGGTCTTAGGCGCCAGGCCAGCGAATCCAAGGTTCTGGGTTCGAATCCCTTCTCGGGCAAGGATGTTTGTGGATGTTAGAAACTTTGCAATACGTGACGGGCTGAAGTCGTGAATTACATTTTTTAACGTAATGTTACTAATATTCTCCAATATTCCGCATAACTATATATAAAAACTAGAAGAAGGTGGTTAAAAATACAACCAGTGCCTAACACTGACACCTCCACCTCCCCTAAAATCGTTCATCGTATCTCTGTGTCTAAAGACGTCCTTATTACATCACAGCGTTGAAAGAAAACTGTTTTGCATGATGTCATCGAAAGATTTCCCTCCTTTTGGAAATAACACGAAAGTAATGACAAATCAGCGAAAACAGGCTATCTACAGTTAATATCTATGTTCTTGCCTTTACGTTAAGTTATGTAGCACTTACCAGATCAATTTGCAACTGACAGTATCGTTGACTGATAGTCCTCAGAAGAAGCGGTGGTCACTCTTTTGAGTGAAAGGTTTAATGTAGAAACAGGGACAAAACAAATGGACCACCTTATGTTCTTTTCAAGATGTTGCATAAATTGCTGTTGGGAATGGCGAGTCACTCACATGTATACTTCTTCGCTTCCAACAAGTGACTTTAACCTTCAGTATTTATTATTTTGAAATCCTGCTTTGGTGAGAACAAAATTTGGTCCCATTATGGTCCATGTTTTTGTCCCTGTTAATACATTTGAAGCTTTTCAAGTCTGGATCCGTCCCGGAATTTGTTCTCAACACAATTTCATAACAATTTTGTGACATCAGTAAGTCTAATCAGTATCCTGTGACGACTTTTAAGTTTCTCTGACATCTGCATAGCTCAGGGAGGTAGCTAGAAAGACAATCTGTGTTTGTTTGTTCTTTGTAAACATCTGACGGACCCATTTACCTGCAAAGAAAGAAAATTTGCAGTATTTTCGAGTATTCCGTAGATTTATTATTTTCATGCTAGCATTTCCCCTCCAGCTTCGGATAACATGGAATACTCTGATCTCGAACTGCTTGTTTGAGAAAGGTCTATGGCCATAGATAACATACTTTGTTACATACTTAGAACATAGGTTTACTTTGTGGTCTGTTTAAATTAGGAGCGTTCTTAATTATTTGTATTTTTGAGTAGAGGTCTTGTTGCCTTAATAATATCTTCTGCAAACACCTGAAGTGTTTTTATATGTATAATCTTGTAATGAATGTGTTAGATATAAATTGTTGAACACTGTAAGCGTATAGAACAACCGAGAGATGATGATGTCTGCTAACAAATCGCTCTGTGAAAAGTATGTATAGTCGAGTTGCAAAATGTACCGCTTTCACTGTATTAATACCATTAGTTTTCCCATTTGATCGCATTATATGCCAATGGAATGGTCTGTGTTCTTATTTTGGGCATGACTTCCAAAGAGAAAGTTCAAATTTAAGATAAGAAAAAGGTGCAGGAGACAGCTTGAAAAACGCTCTCCTATGGTCAAGTCCTGAGTTGCAGAATTCCCTTGCTTCATTGTTTACTTGCTTATTTTCAACCACTGATACATATATATATGATACCTCTGATACATGACCAGCTAACATTGTGTCTGTTCAAGACATTGAGAGCGTGTTATCAGGTTGAATGGTTTGTGCGATGTGGACTGTAAAGCCATACGTAAAACAATTGAAGGAGAAAATACTTACAACTTTAAAATCTGGCGTTCTAAGAATGATCGTTACTCAAATATGCTTATTCTTCAAGAAAGTGTCAAGATATTTGCTGTGTAAGAAATAATGCCCTGGAAGAGTGTTCAAGTCTTAACAGTGTAGATCACCCCGCCATCTTGGTACGCACTTTCCATTGATTTACATGGGAATTGTTTTACTTGTCTTATATCTTTCAGGAGCATACTTTTAACCCCTTTTTTTTTGTCCAGTTTATCGTCATGTTCTCTTTTACTCATGCTATTTTATAGATATGCAATATTTTACACACGAGCAGTATAATTTCCCGTTAACATATTGTGATTTATATAGGAAACTATTAATAATACATTATATATTTGAAGAAACTTCAGAAACCAAAACTATGCAAGAGTCAAAATAACCACCAAGACAAATTTTGTGAAAGCAGAACTTAAATATTCTACTTCTGAGAGGCATAAAATGAGTAAAACAATTCCCGTGTAAATCAATGCAAAGGTCATACCAAGATGGCGGGGGTGATCGACCCTGTTAATCCTGAAACTCGGAAATATATCATTTGTGCAGAATATAAAGTATTTAGCAAAGTAGTTTCTAATTCTGGTTTCAGTAGATGCAGTTCGTAGTGATGTGGGGAATATTCCTTGTGAGTTGTACAAGGCGCTTACACGCAAGCATATAAATTATATTGTTGGCGATTTTACCCCCATCAGAGATGGTTTAGGGAGTTTAAAGTACCATATCTTTAAATGGTCCTAAATGGCTTTCTAGGATTGGCATAAATGCTGATGTTGAAAGAGGTTTTCTGAAAACAGTAAATACCTCACACCATAAGGAGTAAACTGAATTCGTTCTAGTTATGATGGCATGAAATACTACAATTATGGACCTCATGTCAAGTGACTTCATGGAGCCCACAGTGCACACAGGTCCAGGAGTGAAAAACAAAGGAAGGAAGTAAGAGTTGAAGAAATGAAAGAGGAAAGAGAGGGAAGAAAAGAGAAAAGGAAAAAAAAAAACATTATAATAAAAAGACAAATATGGATTTTTTTGTACTACATTGAACAATTCTCCCACAGTACTTCTCGAACAGTTGAAAAGTATGCAGAAAAAATTGTTTCTGCCGTGCCCAGGACTCGAAACCGGAACTTTTAATCACCGGGCGCTAATTAGACTGTCACAGCCATGGCCATTTCTGTGTAAACGAAGTATTCCTCGCGCCTCAGCTAAACCAGCTTACATTGCCTGGTGTCGGAAATCAAGGCACTCGACTCCATACAGAGATTCTAATGCACAATTTGCAGAAAATTTCGCAAGTAAATGTCACATGGAATGGATTTCCTTGCCTTTCGACATCAACAAACGATTCAGCTGAAGCGTAAGGAATTCTCCACGTACACAGAAATTGGTCTAGGCTGTAGTAGTTCACTCGGATGACAATTTGGGAGACAACTTGAGTTCGAGTCTAGGTAACATCATCGACCAGTCTTTTTGTGTGTGTTTCAAGTTACAATACACACATGTTTTGTGTGTGTGTGAAGGAAACATTTAAGAGGGCTCCTCGCTCCAACCCCCACATTTTTAACATTTTTCAGAATATTTGTAAAACTAAGGGTACATAGCGTACTAGAACTTACAAATTACTATGAAATCAATGGACAGCGATCTCGAAATCTTGTCCATTGATTTGTACTGAGACTTTCATTAAATAATTACGTCATAATCTTTGAAAACGTATCACTCATCAATGGACAAGACCTCGAGATCGCTGTCCATTGTATTTGATAGTAATTTGTAAGATCTAGTGCGCTATATTCTTACATTTTTGATAGTGCTCTTAGTTTTTGAAATATTTTGATTTTTTTTTAAAAAGGGGGGTTGGAGCGAGGAGCCCTCTTAAGCCCAAGATAGTTATTGAGCGCTTTGTAATTTTCTGTTCAGAAAATGGACACAGATTTTAAAATGTACACTTGAATATCGTCGCTTATGATGCAAAACCGCCTAACTCATTTTTTTTTCTTTCGAAAACTAGATTTCGCGCCAAAACGCACCACGACTATACTGCGCATCGTCTAAAATAGTAATTTCGTTAGTTTTCTGGTTGGAAAGTGCTGTAAACAGTGTGTGAGCAAACCCAATACTTGTAGACCTTATAAACAACTGTCTTTAATTAACGATACTTATAAATAATTTCAAGGAATGAATTGTGTTCAGCAAGACTATTTCTCAGTTCTGTTTAAGCTATTGCGGTTCTACTTGCTTACAAGTGACCAATATGGGCTATGAGAAATGAAATGAATTGTGACGTTTTCTCTCTATCCTGTAAAATTTGCTTGTCATGAGATACGTGGTTTTTCATCTTAAGCGTATTACTCTCCGAAGTTAAAAGCATATCGGAGTTTGGGTAAATTGGGTTATCAGGATGAATAAATTGAGACTTTAAAATAAAAGTCAGTATACAGAAGGCATGAGAACGCTTATGCTACTAATTTCGCGTGTACACGTTGTAGGAAAACAAAACTTTATTCGTAATAATAGTATGTATTTGGTGCAATGTTTTTTATCTTGTGTATGAAACTACCAATTCTTCTTTTAGTACGATGAAATTGTTCCCGAGGAGATGACAACGGCTCATGGTGGATTTTATATTAATTCTGGCGCTCTGGAGTACAAACGTGTTGAGATTTCAGAACTGTCTGATGAAGAGGATTTGAGGGAGATCAAAACAAAGAAAAGGTTTAAGGTATGTATGCGCGAAAATGCCTTGCTTTCCACTCGTACGTGTTTGCATACTTGAATGTGTGCTTGTGTATTGCATGAACGCCGAACGCTTTTAAATACTGGTTTTCTACGTATGTTGTAGCACTAGCAACAAAATACGTAAATATACACGATGAAGTTAATAAGTCTTCATTACACTGGAATGTCGTCGTAGGTAATAAGTGTCTTCCTAAAGCGGTAAGTCCTTCAGCGTTAGTTAAGCCATCTCTATTCATTCCGATACTGCACTTCGCATTTTGTCGTAGGCGTACGATTTATCTTCCTTAATCATGTCAAGAGGTTGTATTTGCTGTCGTTATTCTTTACATCATTCTTTCAGTTACATCCTTCCATATGCAACGACCGGTGTCCCAACCAGCTGATATTTTCATTTCCCTCCACGTGTTTGCGTTTTTTTTTTTAAAAAAAAGATGAAAACATTCTTTTCAAAAGTGGCAGGAACTTAATAGAAAGCGGAATTTCGTGTAGTATTGGAATATTAATCCACAGGGAAGGACATTGCACTATTCTCAATAGCCTAAACATACGTTTGTTAGAAGTGGAAGAGCAGAGTATTAAAATTTATGCTTACTTGTCACAAGACAAACAATCTGAGTATTAAGTATTTTAATGTACAGATTCGAAAAATACAGTATGAAGTTGAAATAGCGATTTAATAGTTTTCCCCCCGCCGGAATAACAGTATTTAGGTCCAGTCAAACGTTTACAGCTTTTAATTATAACGTGGTTCAAAATATATGGATCTCTGTATAATACCGTGTGATTTGAAAGTATGTATAATTTCCCGGAGGAAAAAGCCTTCATCAAATAACGAAACCAGCAACTTTTAACAATTTTAATTGAAATCCCCAAAATAGGTTAATTTTTGCAAGTAACTTTGAGTCGTCAGAATAAGTTTAAATGTCAAAATGAGAACACTGAATCAGGTTGAACTAGCTTCAATAATCCAGATTGAAAAATGCTAGTGTTATGCAAATCCTTCGCCAAAGAGCTTGGCAACGCTTGGGTAAATGCATCGATTCTTGGCTGAGGGATCTTGTCCCGCTCCACCTTGATTTAAGCGAACTTCTCTCCCCTCGACGTGAGCCAAAGTTGCCGAAAGGCCATGAGAAAATTCAGTATTCTCCTCCTCCTCCCTCTCCATGTGATTTATTTAGAAAAGTACTTACTTTATCTACGTACATCAAATTACAAGTCATTGACGCAAATGTATGTTACCTTTGTAAAACTTTTTTTTGTTTTACAAGTAAAGTGCAACGTACGTTAAGTTCGTTGTTGTGAATAACAACTAAAATTAAGACTGCTACATATTGATGTTTGATGAGTCGCCGTGGCTCAGACGTTAGCGCGTCTGACTACGAATTGGGCGGCCCGGGTTCAAATCCCGGCCAGGACACTGGAGATTTTTCTCGCAGTGTTCCCATACCTGGCTCTCTGAGGTGCACTCAGCCTCCTATCAAATTGAGTACCGGAGTGTTCTTGCTAATCCTGGGCATCTTGGGAAGGGAAAGGCGGTCGAGCGTGGGACTGAACACACCACCTCACTTAGTACCGTAGGTCAAGAATATATGGAGCTCTATCGCGCAGGGAATAGCTTTACCCCTTTTTTTTTTGTATATATTGATGTTTGAGTTGTGCAGTTCAAGTGTAATTGAGAATTTAAGCCTGGTAGATTTTTTTATAAAATTGAACAATATTCTTCAAACATATTTTGTTTTGTAATGTAGAGAGAAATTCTTTCAAGTTACTTAAAACGTAGATAAGAACGTACTGTTATTATGGAAAGAAAGCAATGTATGCTTTTGTCATGATTGTTGCTTGTGTTGCTTGAATGTTCAGTTGTTTCTGCTTTTGTGCATAGAGTCTTGTAGATACGTTGAGTATGTAGTAATGTACTACATGTGAGGTTTTTATTGAAGTAGATAAAAGCCTGAAAATGAGCATGGTAATGTTGCAGAACTTGTAGCTGTTTCTAGTGCTATGAGAATGCTTTCCTGTTTAAATATGTTGATGCTACTTACATATATGTTGTGAAATTTATGCTTTGGACCAAGAAGAGGAAACCATTTGAAAAGAAGTAAGTGGTGATGCGATTTTCAGAAAGGTAAAATATCCGGATACATTTCAGTTCATATTTTCAAACTTCATCTCCGTCAGACAGATGACCCAATTTTCTTCGCTGGTAAAGTTAGAATATCGTGTGAAAAAAGGCTGCAAATTGTCTTGAAGAATTCAAGATATTAAAATATTGTGTTTGTATATTTCTTTTCTTGTTGTTGTATTTATTGTGTACACTTCATAACACCCTTTTAAGTGAGTGTGTGCAAGACTCGAAAATGTTCGTTATGAAGGACTGGTCTACTCTGATTCGTCACTGTCCAGTCGTGGATTTTTCTAGTTTGTCGTATATTTACTTTTATTTTCATCAAGAATCTACTTCAAGACGGTCTTCGACAAAGTTTTTATTTTCATCTGTTTTAAACAGGGTGTAGTGGGCTTCGTCGTCTTTTAATTTCAATTTAGCTCTAGTTCGAGTGGTATAAACAAGTACATTCTTTCACATCTTGCTATACAGTACTAGTTCTTATCAGGAATGAAATGAGATAGAAAAACATTTATTGGAACTTCTGATCACTCAGATACTAACCTAAGATTCTAGATATGCAGGGTCCGTCAAAGGAACGGGCGATTTTCAAATTGTTGCTATGTAGTAGTGGGGGAAGTCAAACCAACGTCATTGCGTTCATAATACAATGGCATTTAGTTGTCATAGAGGGGTGGACAGGAGAACAACGTGTTTTCACTTAAAGGCATATTACTAGAATGATCGCAGTTTTGCTCAAGCCCAATGGTTGTTTCAATATCGGTTTGGAATTAACCACAATCCCGTGCATTCAGCTCATGCAATTCAGAATTTTCAAGAAATAGTTTCCGCACTCTCAAAAAAGCCTCCAGGACGCGTAAGAAGAGTACGTTACCGGAAAACATTGTTGCAGTGGGAGAAGCCATTGAACGTAGTTCACGACGTTCTGAAAATCGCATGATGCATCTCTTCGAATATCCTTCACCAGTGTACGACCACGTCTTCCTCAACATATGTAAGATAAATGCCATGTTCTTACAAATTCCATAAGTAAGATTATAAAATTAAGCTAAATTTATGAGATATTAAGTTTTTTAATTCTCCCGTTCGTCTGGCGGACCATGTACTTCTAAATTAATATCTGGTGCGTGACTATATATGGAATTCCTTGTTTTCGTAATCTTATTATACCAGCTCTCTACGTAATATTCTTTGTGCAATTCTAGTAAGTACTAACCGAAATCGTGTGTAGCTGCACAAGTTTTGTTCTTTTCCTAATACGGAGCTTATTGCTGAACTCTTCAGCAAACATTGTGTTGGTTTTCCAGTCCTCATTCTGATTAGTAGGAACCTTCCAAGCGTTGTCGGTTTCAGTAAATTCTGATTGTTTTACGAAAGGATTTAATCCGGTTGACAATTGGTTATGACCAAACAATAGTTACTTTACAGGCGAAGTGTTCATTGCTTAGAACTAAAACTAGAAGGATTTGGATGGTAATTTCAGTTTTATAGTATCAAGGCGAATGAAGAATACAGTCCTAACTTCGGCCAAAGCCGTATGAGATAGTCAAGAATAGAATATAAAAATACAAGAAAAACAGAATAATTCATCGGAGAGGTCATATAAATATCCATTGAATAGGGACTACATCAACAAGAATAAATAATATAATGTACGAGTGCACAATTATTTGAACTTCAAAGATCTGGTTCTAATTTTGTGAAGCATTCTCCATTTTAGGATAGTTTTAGATTTACAAAATAATCTGCAATTTCTTGATGAGAATAACCTTCACTTTTTATTAGTAAACCGTTTAATACTTGTTTAAATTTGTTGATAGGAAGATTCTTAATATTAGTAGATAACAAATTATAAAATTTTATTCCCTGATACAGATATGAATTTTTGGTTTTCGTTAACTTCATTTTCAACGATATTAAATGATCCCTATTTCTAGTCTCATAAAAATGAACAACTGAACCAGTCACAAAATCATCCCTGTGAGTATTAATGTACAACAGATTGATATATAAAAGCTCTAGGAACCGTTAGGATTTTTAGACTCGAAAAACATCCTCTACACGATCTCCAGCTTGGCAGACCAAGGATTGCTCTAATGGCCTTTTTCTGCCATTTAAACACCAACTTCTAACAAACAGAGGAGCCCCATATTTAAACTAGCATAATTAATATGGCTTTGGAACAGGGCATGGTAAGCAATACATAAATACCTGAAGGAAAGACATTATCGCAATCTGCTCAACAATGCTACTAGTCAGTTTATTTATGAGGTAATCATTATGTACCGACCATGTTAAAGTACAATCATTATACGTACGTAATAGTTTAATATAATTATGCTTATTATGCATCGTGATGTTTTTACTTAACGAAAAAAAAAAAATATATTTTCAGTTTTACCATGATTAATTTTCAATTAATTTTCCTCAAACCAGTTTATTATCTTACCTAGCTCCATATGTTTGTTTGAGATCAGGGTTTAGAGATTTTTGTGTCCCATGATTAATGTGGTATCATCAGCATAAAGAATTGGTGACACTGCATAACATTTGGAAGATCATTCATGAATATAACGAACAAGAGAGACCCGATAATGTATTTAGAAACACACTTTCTTCTTCTTTTGTTACAGAGATTAATATCGGATGAAGACGACCATGGAAAAGATAAGATCATTATGAAAAGGAAGGTAAGTTTTACCGAATTGATTTCAACCCTTTCTGCTTTTTATCATTGCATGTGTTGAATGTGAATGATGATCAGAATTGTTCATTGAGCATGATATGTTAATCAGTGAAGTGTCGATGTGAATGATTTTCATTAGGTAAGTGCATACTCAAAGATTCATGTAGACCTAGATTTTAAAAAAAATGTTGCTGTATGCGAATATAGTTAAGAGAATTGGAAAAATATTATGAGATTTTATTAATTATATGACCGCTAACTGTTTAAAGCTTCTCTATGGGCATACCACTTTCTATTTATAAAAAATAGTAAAAAGATAAGAGACAGTATTATTGTTGAGAAAGAAAGTCACTAAACAGTTTGTTTTATCTCTTTCTCTATGCCGTAGACATATAGCCCGTTTACTTTCCAATGGTATTTTCTTTGCATATTTACTTTGTTATGAATATAGAAAGAAGAAAACGTTAGAGGAAAGAACCTTAACTTTGATTAGATAGGCAGGTTTTTTTTTAAAGTAGATAAACTTTATTATCTGGGATTGTAATTGTAATTTTGAGGTATGTGCATGTTATTGTGTTTATCTCTGATCAGACAACTTTGAAGTTTACACAAAGTTACTATGTACTGCATAGTTTCCTTTTTTTCCAGTGTGGTGTACTTTAAGTGGTAACAACTCATCACCTTGACACTATCTCAGTTGTAAACAACTTTTGCACGATGGAAAGCCACGGTTTCCTTAAAGAGCGTTTTAAAATAGTATTTTTCGCTTCTGTTTGCTCATCCTACATGGACTGGTGCAGCTGCTCAGTAAGGCCTCTCCAGTTCCAGGGTTCCCACTCACCTGGAATAGTCAGGGAATCCAACTTAGCACTAAAAAGTTGTGGAAAAGTCAGGAAATTTCACTAAAAATTTCTGAAAACCTGGCAAAGCCAGGGAATTTGATAGCTTATTGTTTGAAGTTCATTTAGCTACAGTAGGCATTTAATGTGAGATCTTTTTTGAAATTACTTGGAGGCTAATGTGCCAACCATGAAGCAATTGAAGAAAAGAATACAGTGAAATATTTTCATGTATCTTTATTTTCATGCAACTATGATCTTTATTTTCCCATGGAATTATACTATATATATATATATATATATATACAAAATAGGGTACCTGGAAAACCTGGAAAAGTCAGGGAATTTGATCTTGGCAAATGAGTGGGAACCCTGAGTTCCAACTCGTGTATGAATTTCCTTTACTCCCGTCCTCTATTTCTTACGCAGTCTGCTACTCCCTTGACCCACCAGTTTCTCCTCCTTCTTCTTCTAGGTCTCTTTTCATTCATGTTCTACTCTTACTACCTTCCCACCGAGAGTCCCCGTGGTCCAATTGGTAACGTCACGGACTTTGGATTGGCAATGGAGAGAGAAGCCGGTTCGAACCTGCTTCCGACTACCGTAAATGAGATTTTCCGGCGTGTTCCCTAGTTTCACCAGGCGAATATCGGGATAGTACCTCAACCAAGGCACTGGTTGCTACCATCCCATCCCCTGAAAAGTGATAGCCGAGGGTTTTATAACAGTGGTGTTTAAATAGTGTATGCAGTAGTACAGCTATGTAGAGCCGAAGGACGTTTCAAAACACTTTTTCAGTCCAGGTTCCAATTACTTGTGTATTGGTAATGATGCTATTGGCGTTGGGCTTGAGCGGTTCTGGCGTTTATCATTCTCAGTAGTTTCCCACAGATGTTTTTATGTTCACTTAGCACCGTGAGGACAGAAGTTCAGTCGCGAACTCCCGTTTTAAATTCAGTAAATACTGGAACGAGATCCTGGAGCATTGAGCGATACATCGTCCAACTGGAAAACCTTCTTTCAAGTCGTGAAGTGAGTATTTAGTTTATTAGAATGAGTGTATCCCTAATAGTTTTAAAAAAGAAGTTTTACATATTTTTGAAATTCATACGAGATACCGTAGGTTATTGTTATTTAAGATACCCAAGTATAATTGTTCAGGTTACGTGTTGAAAGGAAAGAAGTGGCACTGATTTTCTTTTTTCTTTTTCAGAGATTGAAATTTAAGGACGGCGACAAAGATGATGTTCTGAAGCAGAAGAGGAAACTGCTGAAGGGAAACGATATGATCAAAAGAAAAAAGAGAGCAATCGATGGTCTTGTGAGAAAGAAAACTACGTTGACGGTCAAGGAATTGTTGAAAGAAAAACGTGGATCGGATGTCATTGAAACGAATGCTGTTGTCCCAGGTGAGTTCTTTGATATTAATATAGTTTTTTTTTTCCGATCTGGTAACCGCGTGGGTTGGGGCGCTAAGCCGGCGGCTCGTAGGTCCCGGGTTCGAATCCCGGCAGGGGCATGGATGTGAATGTTAACTACCATCGCATTCATAATTGTGACGGGCCGAAGTCAAAGTTACTAAAAACGGCCCATACAAAATAAAGTTTACAAAGTTTCTCTAACATCGTTTTTATTTATTGTTTTATGTTGATCGTGAATGAAAAAAAATTCAGTTTCGTTGGAATGAAATAAAGAAGTGCTAATATTCATTGCGTACTCAGTGGGTTGGTGTCAAACATCAGAGTCCGTGAGAGTTGATTTGTGAATCGCAATAGAGGCACGTAGTGATGTAGGTCAGAGGAAATGCGTTAGAAATATCCCTGAAAATGCGATTTTCACCTGTTCTTTGGTGTGGTTTCTTTCTCTTTTGCGTCAGGGAAATGATGGGAGGGTTTTAAATGAATACCATGTCTCCGTATTCTTCACTTACGATCTGCGATGGAGACATGTTTGTGGCTACGAGCAGTTTGCGAGATCGTTGAAGTTATTTTGAAACAACAAGAACAAATAGGCTTTAGCTCAAAGATTCCTAAAGACCTTAACATAATTGAAACCATGTAGCACATTTACTGTAACAACGGTTAAACTACAAACATAGTTTTGAATTTATGTATGTTGTTAGTGTGAAATTTGAAGCATGCAGAGGGTTTCCAAGGGAGATCATCACCTAAATCTGCGTCATATACATTTTTTTTCTAACAAACAAACATACTGATGGGGCAGAAGAGAAATTATATGTGTACCCATTACTGTGTATTTACTTTCCATTTCTTTCAGTACCGTAAAGTGGGGCTATTCTGAATGGATTTTTGCATAAATCAGTGAAAATAAACAAAACGGGTAAAGTTAAAAAAATAATTTTTGTTTCTTTGTGTAGAACTTAGTCTTCTTAATGACACATACTACTCAGTATACTGACAAGACACCTACGGAGTCCATAAAAAAATCATTTATACCCATTCAGGATTACCCCTCTGGGTGGGGCTATTCTGAATGTTCTGTTATTTTACCCTGTACATAAGCAGTGGATAGGTGTGGGGCTATTTTGAATGCAGATGTTAATAGAGTGTGATTTTCTGAATAAGCCAGGTTTTTTCATTTCAATCGGACGAAGTAGTCAGTAGTACAGTGATATTTAAAAAAAATAGAGCAACATTTCTGAATGGCATTGCCTCCGAGATTTGAGTGTTAAGTTTTAGGACTTTGAATCCGTATTTAAATGTTTTTCAAGTTTTATTTCATGCTCAGGAGTGTGAAAAATTGATATTACCCATTAAAAGTTCCAACCCTCTATCAGTTACACTACAATTAAATAGAAAACATTAAGGTTAAAATGATGACCATGCCATAGTAGGGATGAAAATAAAAATTCAGGTTTGCTGATTTTCCTTTTACTGCTTCGAAACAAAACACTAGAATGTTTAAGTAATGAAATGCCTTAAAAGTTAAATTTGTAAATTGCTCAAGACCACTTATGACTTGGGTAGTCTTCGTTTTTTTTTTTTTTTT
>JAGDQP010014649.1:14031-44187 GCA_022664845.1 Lepisma saccharinum | reverse complement strand
TTCTACTCACAAAAGAAGTGATATCCATTTTGCGAGTTATTTTCTTTCTGTCTCTATGGCGGAATTGTTTCCTTTGTCATACAATTAAGAGATTTAATATCCCCCCTTTCCCCATAGCAACACAAAGAAAATAACTCGCAAAATGGATATCACTTCTTTTGTGAGTAGAATTCTTGCGTCACTCTTCCCTTTACCCCGAAAGGGTTTTTATACTGATATAACTTATTTTGTAAGGCTGTCTGCTAAAAACAAAGTGCATAGTCTTCATATAAAAGGTCGATTTCGGACCATGGTATCCCGAAAACGGTAACTCCTATCAAAAAATAAGTTTCGATTTTCTTCAACTTGTTTTGGTCCGCAAATTACTCCCTAACCACCCCGGTAGCATGCATTTCGGAATAATACAAAAATACATACAAACTTTTCTATCATTTTTGTAAAGAATCTGTGATTCGGTTAAAAAAAAGTAGTAACCTTTGAACCATTTCACCGACTTTGACGTGTGATACACCGTTTGAAAGATATTGAATCGTAGATTAAGATTCCACAAGTTTCGGCCGTCTATATGGTCTGAGGTCAGTGTTATCATCAGAAATATGAATTGCTGACTTTTTTTCGCACCACTCGGCCCTAGAGGGGCCCAGGGAGGTTCTACCAAGTCAATTTTTTTCTGTGCCTTAGTATAGCAAAGATATTTCAAATGCAAGTTCAAGCATCAAAATCCGGCTTATAGTTCGCTAGATCCAAAACTAACTGTATACATAGAGTGCCGCTAACAGACACTTTTGTATACAGATACTATCGTTCTTCATGATATGATTCTTATAAGAACCCGTTTGAAAATAATCGTCGTATCCTATATCCATCTTTAAACAAGTCACTTAGCTAAGTGATCCAGGCGAATAATCTTCATCTCTTTGTGAAGAAGTACAGGTAGTTCTACTTTCAAAATGACTATGTGAGTTACAAAAGTACTATGCGAAAAGAAAGGGCAACATCTACATTGTGTTGTCTGAAATATATCTACAACTTATTTACCTCATTAGTGGTGTGTCGAAAATATTAATACTAAAATTTGTTTATTGACAATCGAATAAGCAAATTATGTCGCATCTTGCCAGATGTCGTTATGATAATATTTGAGTTCGACTGAATTGACTTTCAGATAACTTAAACTCATAAAATTACTTTACCCATACTTTGCATCATACGCATGTGTATATGCTTCTTCAATATTTACACATTAAGCTGTTATTAAAATCACCCAATCAACCGCTTCGGCAGCTTATGTTCTGTCTTACTACCAACCCACCGAAGTAAAGAGTTATATTGCATCACTAAATGTTCTAAATGCCTTTGTCCAACGATGAGTTGGTTTAATTCCAGAGCAAAAGCATGTTGAATTAAGTCTGAATTATTTATCGAAGGGAGGAACGGGATAATTTGTGTTTATGTGTGGAAGTTTAGTTGAAAACTTCCAATAACTGAAATCTAAATATCCAAATTTCTCATGATAAAGAGATTATTATATTTCTGAATGATTTAGCTGCAATAAGAATAGCTTGGATTGAAACTTAAAACCAATAACCGAAATTTAAGAATTTGGCTCATTCCATTCACACAGCAGGCAAATACTGTGAGACTATACTGTATTAGGACAGGGTAGACATCCCTCACAATCATTGTCCAAAGAGCATGTGAAGTCAGCAGCTCCGAATTGTTAAACAATTAAGAATGAACTTAACAGTCAAATATGGACTGTAAAGAATGTAAATCTTAGTGTTTTTTTTTAAATATCTAACTTTAATAATATAAACTTGGTTTCTTGAAAATGAAGTATATTCGATTAAAGGAAGAAATAATCAACTAGTTATGCAAGAATGGTGTGATATATTTCGATCGCATTTACACGTAACAATAGAATTGTCGTTTTGAAAGTTCTTGACCTTAGTATGAACCAATGTCATCATCTGTGTTAAAATGTTTGCAAGGATTATTTTTCAAGTCTAAAAAAAGCTGGACGTCTGACAGAGCCAGATATGGTGAATAGAGCAGATGAATAATAGTTTCAAACTCTTATTCCAGAAGAGCTGTAATAGTGATTGACGAAGCTTATTGAAGTGGAAACGTAATGCAATATTCTGAGAAGTTGTTCAACTGAAACGTCTAAATAATGAGATGATACAAACGTTTTGTTCAGACTTCCATGGTTTCTTCAATATATCGTAGTCACCTTACAACCTCATAAACTTGCTCCATGAAATTAAGACAGTTTGTTGTTGTAAGGATATCTGCGGTGGGATCAGTGTTCATAGCTGTGCCTACTGACAGAAATTCAGCTGGGCTTTTATAACCCAGGACACCACAACGATCCAGCGACATCTGCATGGACCATTATTGGATTACTTCGTTACCATTATTGGATTACTTCCTTTTAAACTCCATTTCATATCTTTAAAAATCTCTACGTTGTCAGCTGTGAAAGGGACAAAACAATAACAATTCAGGAAGTTGTTCATATCTATAGAGAAATTGCACTAAAAACGTCAAGAACCTAGATACAGACTTCTTAAGCAACGAACTTTTGAAACGACTGTCGTTCCAAAAGTGGTAAAATTAGCCTCTTAAAGTTGAAATACCTATAAAACTTTCTCTCAAAATTCATGCTTGAAGCAATGCTTGAAACTGAAGATCTCGAAATCCGCTTATCTAAATACGAAGACGTTCATTACTATTTACATAGTAAAGCTCGAACTTCGGAAAAGCGAGAAAAAATCACCTGGTAAATCCAGCCTCAAATATCATAATATGGTTTTCTAATGCATCTTTTTTAGTGAGCGAACATTACGAACCTATGGGGTCACTAAGCTTTGACAGATAATTTGAAGGTTTATGGCATATTAGATAAGTCAGACATATGCTCAAACAAACGTCTTTGTGACATTTTGTTGTAAGTGAAGTTATTTACGAAACGAAGGTCTCTGAGATGTCCTTGATATGTATTTACACTTAAGTTGAGCCTATTGCAACAAGGAGCCTCGCTATTCATAAATTTCTGCAGGGCAATACACTACAAAAGTTCTGGAACAAAAGTCTATATTACATGCTTCTCCCATAAGTAAGCGCACTCATAAACAGTAAGAATGGGTAAAAAATAACGTAAATTTCTCACTGCTACTTTGGCTAAATTGCTATCTCTGCTACGACTGCTA
This sequence comes from Lepisma saccharinum, assembly GCA_022664845.1. Lineage (NCBI taxonomy): Eukaryota > Metazoa > Arthropoda > Insecta > Zygentoma > Lepismatidae > Lepisma > Lepisma saccharinum. Next base: position 40,975 of record JAGDQP010014649.1, on the reverse strand, counting down.
AAAAGTAACACTTACTTCCTTAACTGCTACTTTTCTCCGAACTTTGCGAAGGGTATAAATAACAACACATTGATGAAAAATGCAGGTGCAAGCTGTTACTTCATTTTTGTATTTCTAGGAGTCATTCTGGGAAGGAAGTATTGTCTGCCTGACGCCACATTTGTTTCACTCATGGGCGTGCCATGAAGCAGTGCAGCATAAAACAATGATAAGTGCCTACAAGCAAGTACCTGCTTAGCGTTGTAGCTACTGCATCGGACAGCTAATCCGGTGACCCGGGTTTGTTTCTCAGCGTGGTGACTTTTTCAGAAAAATAACTTCCTTTTTCATATATAATTTTATATACATTTACAAATTATATTAATTTCACTAACCATTGGTTAGGTTAGGCTAAATCAGGTTCGTTGGCTTTTTTTGTTCACCATGCGATTAACTCTAGTCCACGGCTACTATATCAGGAGGTTCTTGCTTCGAATTCTGAGGCGATACTCTCTGTCCCGAACGAGTCGTCATTTTCTTTGTCTGGCCCTTATCAGGAGAAAGAAACACGAAAATACTTTCCGTAAGTTTCGTTTGATTAGAACATATAGTAATATCTTGTGCGCCTGTGTTTGCGAAAGGAAAAAGTAATTTCGTTTTTTATTTCAAAGTAATTATTTCTTAGCCCTTGTGGTCCAGGTGCTAACGTCGCGGCCTTCGGATCGGTCATGGGTAGGTATGCGAGTTTGAAGCTCGCAGCTCAGTTGTAGAGCGTTGAATTAGTATTAGGGAGGTCGTAGGTTCAATTCTAGTGACCTACGATCCTGACCGTTCTGTTTTCATAGTTTCCTGTTACATCAGGAAAATCCCGGATGGTTCTTTCAACTTATACCATGACTGACACCTTCCTGCATTCTTCACCCCCCTAATCCCTAATCCCTAATCTAGCAAGTCTAAACAGCAGTCTATCACTCTACTACACAGATAGCAAGCTGCAGATATATGTTAGTTTTACATGGTGGTTTTACACAGATTTTAAATGGGGAATAAATTACTCCCATTTAGAAAGATATTTCCTAAACTTTTATTTTATCTGCTATTTTCACAGACATTTTAAAATAAATGTTACTGATACCACTGCTCCAAAATGTAGCCATATTGCCCATCCCTATTACACAGTGTGTTGGATGTACAAATATCTACGTTATATCATACAGCACCACCCTGCTCTGTGGACAAGTTTCAACATTTTTGCCGTTTTTCTCAATACGTGCGAAATGTCACATAGACGTTTGCTCGCACATGGGCTTCAACTACGTATGTGCTGTGTTGAAATACAGTGGTGAGGTATTTGCAAATCATCCAGGCCCGCAACTCGATGCCAGTTTCTGCAGATGTAAGAGCCATATAGCACTTTGAACATTTGAAAAAAGGTAGAAGTAAAGGAAACTTTAGGTTAATTAAGAGAAAGTTTTCCTGACATTATAGGACGTGCAAAAATTAATACAAAAATTTGCCAATGCAAATGGAATCTGTCATGTGCTTACAGAATAACCGACCCTTCAAATCTGATACTATATCATTGGAACATGTTAACAGATAGACCAAATGGAACGTTGCATGACGCAAACTCCTCTCATTCTACCATAAATCCTCATTTTTGTTATCTATATTATAACTGTAAAAAAGAAAACTGTACACCTCATACGTAATTTACATCAGTATTACATGAAGAAGACAATTAATAGGAAAGGTCCAATTTCGTCGAAATGTTGCAGCAACATCGCTTCATCGACGAAAAGTTATGCGTAGTTGTTGATGGGATTGTCAAGGTGTTATAAAATCAATCATTTGCAGGAGACATATAAGTGTAACAGCTGGAATGTCTGATAATACACTTCAATAAAAACGCCTAACTTGTTTAATCACTATGATTACCAGTGCAATGACGCACAATTTGTCGTCTCAAGAGCACGACATAAACCTGAACGTGTTTCGTTAGCAAATTCTCCATCTTCACCCTATATTTTACTGGACATTTCTCCATTTGAATTTCGTTTATTTCGATAAGTCCCCAACTGGAAAATGGTGTGAAAAGGATATGAATGCATGATCGTTTGCTGCACGCTCATTAAATTTCTACTGCAACAGGATCTACACACTTTCACAGCACTAGTAAACAATCAACAACACCAATCCGACATATGAGTCATTAGATGCAGTAATAATGGCCGCAGATATTTATTTCTCCTAAACTTGTGTACTCCTTGCAAAAACATTGTTTAAAACCCAAGTATATTCATTGTAAATACAAATAGAACAATAGAACAATTTACCCGAAACAACATTTCATTTACTTAACTAATTATATTTCAACAAATATGAACATTTAGTTTTTAGAATAGAATTGAAATAAATTATCATATCCCATTTTCATTCCTCTATGTAGTAAAACTAATAAAATCCATAATTCAATTATGTCAAGCAGTACCCCATACTATATTACTGTGTTAAGTTTGTTTTAGCAAGTTAAGCAGAATTAGTTGCAGGTACATAGATGTTAATAGTAGTCTACTTTTTGGCTGAAGTTTTCTTTTAATCTAACTGTTTAAATCTAGTCACAATACAGTCAGCAGTACACTTGGAGCTAAACAGCAACAAGAACTGTATTCATGTCTCATACATTTTTTTGTACAATGCCTTTATTAAAAATGACACTAGCGTATTTAATGAACTCCTTTTTGTTTCAGGAAATGAAGGTACAATTTTTTTTCAACAGACAAGTAAAAAATAAATGACGCTCCAAGAACTTTTCAAAGCTTTATTTCCCTGTTGAATTACAGAGAACAAGAAAACAATAAAAATATTCGCTTTTGTTTCTAAATTTTTATATTGCGTTATATTAGTCCTTCAGAAAAGTTATAATTGTTTCATATTTTCGTTTTCGCTACATACTTTGTTTATTTCGTTCTTCAGTCTAACAGTCTTATCTGTGTTTTTAATTTACGATGCCCTTCTACCCTTTTTGTTTCATGGGGAAAATAGACACTGCAATATTGAGTTACAAATAAAAAGTATTTTACCAATACTTTTAAAGGTGTGTTTTTAAAAAGTCTATTATATAGTTAAAGAACAGTTTAACATTTATTGGAGAAAACGAAGGTAGATCTGGGTGAACATGAACAGCCAAATTTCCGTGTTGGGGAAACAAGAAATCTAAAACCATATGTTTCAAATTTGAATTATATTAATTATTAATAAAGTTGATAACTTAGTTACACTTTTAGTTTATTTTATATACTTTAGTTTCTTACAATAGGGAAGATGATTTTCTTTGTCAGTACTTGAAATAAAATGAAATAGTATGAATTTTATCTAAAGAAAAGAAAGTTTCTGTTATTTACAACGTTTGTAAGAGAATTGAAGCAAACCTTGTTGGAATATAGAATAAAGCATTAAATGTAAGAACATATTATGTTAACTGTTTCAAATTTTCAGAGATATTTGAATTGAACTTCCACGTTATGTTACGGTAACAGACATGTTTCAGCTTGAGGTGTTTAGGGAAGATAATATTTAATACTATAAGGTACTAGCTGATAATTAAAGGCTGCGGAAGTCTGTTAAAGGCTACAGAAGTTTCCCTAATACCAGAGTAGAAAGTACGTTACCATTTCAGAAAGAACTATTGGCATACACCACGAATGCACTGCATACTTATATGATTTTCTCACTGAAGACAACACAGATCATCAGCTTCAGGATCCGATCGTAAATAATTTAGCGGCCTATTCAAATCCAATGTGTGTGATAAGGAAGTGTATGGTTATAATAACGATGTAGAGTATTTTAGTTTTACTCGGTTTTACTACACATATTACCTTCAAATTCTTTCAAACGTATGAAATTTCACTACAATGTTGGTAATGCTTAAATAATCCTTGATATCCTAACAAAAATGAAGTCTTCAGTATGAAATGTGGTCAAATATTGAGTCCCATTTCCATTTCAGTAATAGCCGAAGCTTTGTTGAAGATTTCAATCACAGTCTTTGAGTATAAAGTGAAAAAAATGTGCTAAGGTTTGCCAAGCCACTCATACGAATCCACGTTGGATCATCTGGATGATGTACTATATAGCTGAGATAACCTATACAGTGTGTAATAGAATTCAACCGACTAACTTGGAGTGCTTATAGTACCTCAAAAGTAAGAGCTTAGTGACCGGGATACAAATTGCACAGCGTTTCGGAGATTTAAGAGTGGAAACATGAACTCTAAAGCTTGGTACTTCCAATACCATTAATAGTGGATCTGAGACGTCAAGGTATTGACTTCAAACCTACTCGAGTCAATAATTGATATTTAATAATTTTGAACTGGATGCTCAAGGGATTGGCCAAAACAAGTAAACAATTCTCAGAATTTATGTGAACTAAAGGAAAGCTGAAATAAACATGCATAGACATATCGTATAAGTAAAAGTGACATACATAACAACTGGTATCGTCAGTTTCTTTAACTGATAACAAATAAACAAAATATTTGTGGAAAATATATTCATCTGCCTTCTTTTAATGCAGCCATCTTTTATTAAATAATTTGTCACGTGTGATCTGCTGGTCGACATGCTGCAAACGGGTTTTTATCACTTGCTAGAAAGTCTTCGTATTATGATTGTTTCTACCCACATTTACTTAAGAGAATTGTGGAAATCCACTAATTTATTTCCATAACCCGATACGTATTCATCGCACAATTTTGAAATCCGAATTTTGGATAGAGTAGATTTAAAATCTTTGAGAATATCGTGACGTCTCAGCTTTACTTTTAGTGGCATCAGAAATATGCTGAAACTTTTATTTCCGTACGCGTTCGGCATCCTGTAGCTACGAAGCGGTTTGGAATTTCCTTCTCAATTCTTATATTTTTACGTACTATCGTCCCTCCAGTGTTTGTTGGTCAAATCCCGTTACAAAATGTATTCACCTCCAAAGTGTCTTCTAACTTATGGACTAGACAAGAGCAATTCTGCAATCTTAATCTTAAAAAAAATGTTGCACGGCGCGTTGATAGAAATAAATTGCAAGGTTTTATTCCAGACTTTCGACACCTATGTAATTGCCCTTAAGGGAAGGAAAAACCTAACGTCTGTGATTATGAATATTCATTAAGCCTGTCCTAAAAAAACTGGATTTCACAAAATATTTAAAGATACTAAAAATGAATCAGGATGGCCTGCAAATTGTATTCAAGTTGATACGCTATGTTCATTATACAAAAAATACTATTTGGCTCCCTTTACAAAGAACCGCTTTTGTTGAATAAATATATTAAATTAAATTATTATCTGCTTTTATACACGCAAGAAATAAGATAGTTGTTTCCACACTGCAGGCATAGTTTGGATGTTTCATATCATGGTTCCTTGTGAGAGAAAAATGTACCGTACACAGACATAACAGTAATACTGAACAGATTTTAATTTGGAAAATACACACTTTGTTTCTCTTGTTTGATTTCCAGATATAAATATGGTTAGATGCTTTCACAAAGTGAGACGAAGAGAATCACGCTAAAACGAGCGGAAAAATAGAAGAGACCGAGAGAAATGCTGGAAGCGAGAATTTATTTAGGGCAAATCTATACACAAAAGCTCTTTATGCTCTAAAAGGTTCTGAAAGTTCAGATATATTTTTAAGCCCTCTTCTAGTATCTGCAACCCTATAAGTTTGCGTTTGTATTGTTAAAAAAATTCACTATAGAATTTAATTTGAAAACAGCAAGTGGTATTAAAATAGAACAGGCAATGAAATTAATGAGCGTCATTTATGAAAGTTCCATTTCCAGATGCTTCTGTCTGCGATGAACAAAATGAGGATGTAAGCTAATGCCTAAACTGCTGTGCACTTATTCGTCCTAATTAGTCCTGTATGTAGTGGGTTGTAACCCTGAAATAATTAGTAACTTTTTGAAACTCGGAGGGTAACATAATCTGACCTCATATAGTCATATCCTAAAAGTTCCCGCATGTCCGACCCTTCCGTCGTCCAATATGGTCGCCTTATTCAATGTGACGGACGCGACACGAAGATCAATTGGACTTTTCATTTTTTCTCAATTTAGAGTGACTTCTGGAGTCTTAAATTCTCATAACATTTTTCTAAAAATCGTTAACTGTATTTCAATGTAAGGTCCATCAATATAGCATAGGTCACAAGCTGCATATAATATGGTATAGTAGGGATAATTTCAGCACAATACATGCACATACTTCTTCTATGTTCTACAGTCTTTGTACTAAGGGAGGTTTCGTATCAAACACACCTATGACTGTTATTCCATAGTGATCATTGTGATGCTTGATACACAGGGTGTTTAAAAATTAGGGCAAATTTTAAACCTTGAACTTGAAACATAGTAATTTAGGTGGCGCAGCGCAACATTAAAAACTGTAGGAAAGGATTCTTGCAGTTTAGTGTCGAGGTAGTGTAGTGGACGAGTGAGCGTATCGCCCTTTCGTGGTAAAAGCCTAATTACAAGAACAGTGACAGTGTGGTGGCGACTTGTCGCAAATTTCGATAGCATTTTAGCCTAACACGGCAGAAATATGTTCCACCCACCCATGGGAATGTAATTTTGAAGACACAGATTTGACTCTGAAGAAGATATAACTACATGCGTAGGTCCCATATACAAGAGTATTTCGAGGTCGTTCGAAATTCACAGTGTATTACTCCATGCCAATTTGTGCCTCTACGTCTGCATTGGACAAATGTCCACCGGATATTGACGCGACATTTAAAATTCGGCGATATTTTATATCCTATATAGTCTTCTAATATTTTAACCTTTATTGTACAGATAACTGCGGCGTTCAAAAATCTTTACGATCTTTCTCAATAACCGAACTCCAAGATTGGTGCGGATATTGTAAAGGTATAGGAGTAATGTGAAATATTTATTTTTATTTAAATTGATTGATCACACCGACAACGGCGTTGACTGCATTGCCTGGAGTACTTCTATTATATTTTCCAGTGTTAAATGCAAATGTAAACAAAATGTGGATATCAATGGACGCCTGTAAGTTTGTACAAGTAACGAAATTTGTGTAAGTTGAATTTTAAGATAGATTGGCAATATTGATCATTGAGGTACTTAGGGACAATAACGACTACATTATCTTTCTGTTAGTATATACCTATACCAAGTTTGGTACGAATATTTCCAACCACTTGGAAGCAATTTGAAAAATTGAATTCTTTAAAAGTTGCCAAAGCTGACTTCTATGACGTAATATCTGACCCGGAATCTGAAAATATCGTATTTGTATCGGAAATATGTATGTGTGCAAAGTTTTAAGTGGATCGGATATGTGGAAGTGGGTCAAATTAGTTTATAAGATTTCAGTCTATCTAACAAATGAAGTTAAATAAAAGCATATCAAATTGCTAATACCTTAGTGATTCACGTATTCTCCAAGTGGTAGGCACGCAAAATGACCACAATTTAGTGATGATCGACTTCATTTCTTTCTCCTATACTTTATTACAACGTAATGTGTCACCATCTTCCCTTTAACATGATAATGGGCAGCCATATTTGTTTCGGCGGCCATATTGAATGCCGGAAAAGTCGGACATGCGGGGACTTCTAAAAAATGGTTATATGGGATAAAATAAAGTTATCCTCCAATTATCATAAAGTTACTAAATTTGCCCAGGTTTGGGTGAAAGTTTCCCCCTATAACCTAGATTAAATATTTAATATAAAGAAATCACATAGGGTACAGCGAGTTTGAAAGTAGTTTTTTCTTTAGATATATTATTGACAAATTAATGCACTCGAATATAAATTTATGTTGACACCCGCGAGATAACAAAGTTAATTTCGATTCTTTAAACCAGTAATTACCAACACGACACTCTGTGGCGTCATTTGCTCGATTTTCGTAGCAAGGTGGGCAGACATTATGGAGCAGACCGAGCGATAAATCTACGCTACGAATATCCGCTTGGCGTGCGACCTGTCATATTACCCTCACTTCTTCGTAGTGAAGTGCTTCAATGTTCCTTTGCTGACAGAGGAACAATGTTCCGTTGGTAATAAGACTTTAACTATCAATAGTCGTTTTCCTGAAAAGAAGAGTTGCTAAGAAAGGCCTGACACGTGCAAAGAATGTAGGGCATCTAACAAGTTTCATAGCTTCCTTGTAGGTTAGACTGCATGTGGGATTTTATATAAACATCTCATAAATATTTTGACTGACCGATCTTTGTTTCTATGTTCAGTTAGTAACGTTGCTTCCAATATGATAAGTAACATAGTTTTATGAAAAAAAATCAAATGTTAGCGAATGGAAAGAACATTCTTGATAAATAAAAACGTTTGTGTTGTTTTCTTTGTCTGAACTAAATCTACAATTTAAAAATCGGAACATCTCTGGGCGAAAAGTTGCTTCAATGCCATAAAAAATTAAAATGTAATATGAAAATGAAATTACAGACGATAAACGTGCATGAAGACTGCATAAACAGTTCAAAAATTAAGCAAGATAAATTATCGTAAAGATCATGATGCAATCAGATTGTTTTGTCAGACAAATTGTATACTCTAGAACGCTGGTCATTTAACTACTCATACATTTTCTTAACCTCAATATTGTCTCTCTGTATGAATGTTCATCAAGTATTATATATGCGTATCGCCTAATTGTACTATCAATGAATTGTCAATTTTGACCAAATGCTCTCTTATAAATGTTTCTTGTTATTATAGATATGAACTTCAAAAGAATGCTGTTTTAGTACTTAGTTACGGTACCGTTTTAATGTCAAGAAGCCGAAATTGCACTCACTAGGTTGTAAATGAATGTTACCATCTTAATACTGACATATGAAATGTTCTCTTTTACATCATATTTGTATTTGAGACCCAGTATTTATAACAGAAATGATTGGTGATCTGAACGGAAACAGGTGTAGAACATGAATGTACATCTTGAACGAATGTACACGAGTGCTGATTTTCTATTACGTACATTTTAACTTTTAGTCAAGTTTGCAATTATCATAACAATTTAACCTTTTAGTATTAGTAGGGGAGCATACGTAGAAAACACAACCCTCCTGACAGATTACGTAAATATTAGATGGGAGGGACATATTTAATTTAGAACTCCCTCCCCTGATGAATCATTTTGATAGTGTTACCCTCTGATATGTGGCAGGTGGGACTGATGACGTCATCAAAATGGCCGCCGAAACTAATCAGAAAATACGTCATATCTCAGTCATTTATCTCGCGAGTTTTTTGTGTGATATCTCATTTTAAAGATAATTAAATTTACTATTAAAAAGTTAGTACAGATGTTACTCTAAAACTTATGATTGTTAAGTAATTTTTCTCTTTAGTAAAATAACGAACACTATTGATAGACTTAATCTAATAGAACAATAGAATTTCAAAGGTTGGATTTCTGAAGACCAGGTCACTAACACAATTCCGAAAGAGATTCTTAATTGTTTTAAGTAACACAAGGAGTAAATTCTTAGTCCAACTTCTGCATAGCTCGGGATCCTTCATTGACTACAATAAAGTTCTGCGTCTAGAGACTGCTATAACTAATAAAGTTGTTTGGTGTATTGAAATTAATAACGGATTATATGTCCCTCTTGATCTTGTTAAAGGGAGATTTTTTTCTGCACTGCTCACAATTTATACCTGGTGGTCGCAAGACATGCTGGATTTATTTGACTTATGTTTAGTCAGCCGTTCTTTACAAAACGTGCCAACGTACATGACATATTTTATTCCATATAATGGACCAACATATTTGAAACCTGAAATAACTATTTTTAAGGCACGCTACATCAATCCACAATCTACATTCACAGAATTATTCAATGCAGTTTAATTATCTTTTTTTTCTATGCAAAAATACAGCTTAATTAAATTCTGCAATGGTTTTCGATTCAAAATTAGAAGAGTTCTCCAGAGAACAACATATTGAAGAAGCTCCTATTAATCTTAAAAATCTACCTGAAAATTCTACAAGAAAAGCCTCAGTTAAGAAGTCTTACAACTCGGACAGTTTTAATGCAAAAATTATAAAGAAGAAATTAGTTATTTTACTCGGAAATGTATTCTACCAATCATTCAATATCTCCTACAGATTGCTCTGTACAGATGACAGATTCTACGGTTCTTGACATGTCCAACAAAGGGAGAAATGACTGAATATATTTGTGGCGTAAAAGCAAAATGAGTCATCAATTATACCTGGGTTTTTGCCGCCCTGTAATACAACTAATAATGACACAGCAAAGTGTTCAGAATAATTATGTTACAATCTTTAGAGCTGCACATATGCATGGCACTCTTACGCGCTATTGGTACATTCATATACGGATGTGAGAAGTAAGGTATAGTATGAACTACTGTGCAGCATGTGTAGAAAATCATGAGAAAATCTTTTCTCGATTCTCGACGCTGCAATAAAATATTACATACAGAGCTCAAACGAGTGGGAAATCCTTTTTCTTATGATATTCCAGATCTAATAAATATAACAACTAAAGCTGTCTTCTCGGAGTAAATAAATAAACGATATTCTATCAACATTGTTTATTATTTTATAAAATAGAAACATTACTTCCAAACCATCAGTTTTAGAGTAACTTGTGTAATAGCCTTTCTAATAGTAAATTTAATTATCTTTAAAATGAGCTATAACACTAAAGTATTGGACAACAAATAACTGGGTTTTGACGAGATTAATGAATTCTCGCGGCCATCTTGATGACGTCATCAGCTCTACATACCAGATATCAGAGGGTGGATCCAAATCCAAATGCAAATCATCCAAAATATTCATCAGAAGGAAATCCTAAATAAAACATTCAGTATGCCATATAATCTTCCCGAAGTCTGACAACGAAAAATCATTTTTAAGCTTTTCGTTCGGTTACATTCGAACGTTTCTGTGAAGTTCAATGTCGGAGTAGACGAAATGCCTTATCTCAAGTATTTATTGTACAATTATCTTGTATTATTGCTCATTTTAAAGATAATAAAATATCCTATATAAAATGTTATTATACAGTTTACAATAAAACTACAGTCAACATAGTCATTTTAGATTAATTCTATCAATATTGTCCATTATTTTACTAAATAGAAAATTAGGTCGGAACCACAAGTTTTAGAGTAACTTGTGTAATAAACCTTTTAATAGTGAATTTAACTATCTTTAGAATGAGCTATAATACAAAATAATACAAATAAGTGCCGGCCGGGTGGTCGAGCGGTCTGCGGCGGTAGGCTATCGACTCAACGGTCCCGGGTTCGAGTCCCGGCAGGGGCATGGGTGTGGATTTTAACACTTAACAGCTAAAAGGCAAATCGTGACGGGCCGCAGTCCAAAGTTACTAAACTGGTGCACATAAAAATAAAGTTTACCAAAGTTTTTAATACAAATAACTGAGATATGAAGTGTTTTCTTATTATTGTCGGAGGTCATCTTGATAACGTCATCAGCCCTACCTGGTACACATCAGAGCGTGACACTAACGCAATGGTTCATCAGGAGGGAGTTTTAAATTAGGAAATCACCCCCCATCTAATCTTCACGAAATCTGCCACGGAATAATATATGCTTGCCTACTATAAGACATTAAAATGGCATTTGATTATGCACAATTATATAGTGATTTTTTATTTTTTATTTCAAAATACAGAAATATTTTCTTCTTACTAATGCACCGTTTCTAATATATGATACAAAATGTGGATAAATATATTTTTTTTATTTTGGAATCTATAAAATCTCAATTGCCTCTGTGAACTGGAGTAAATTTGACAAGTGCCTTCCAACTCCTTGTTAAATTATAGAAATCTGTGTGGATTTCTTTCTTCTGAATACCTAGTCTATGTTCGGAGATACGGCATTTTCTTCTGTATGGTTCGTAGCGAACTAAAATCCATATCTCTTTGCCATTTTTGTTTATCAAAATTAAATAGGTTTTAAAGTACAATTAATCTTATTCATTCTAAAGGCATGAAAATGAGCAACATATATATTATTTATGAACGTTGTAGTAGTCAAAAATAAGATTTTGTGACTACTCCAGAGGAACAGAGGATGAAGAAGAAAACAAATTCAATACCTCGATAGTATTGAAGAAGATGAATCATATGCTGAGTAAAAAAGAAAGCGCAATAAATGTTGAAAGTTTTTCCTTGCTTAAAAAGACCCGTGCCTTTCGACAGAGAACTGTTGATGATAATGAAGATTTGCGTTATTATCTATAGTATACTCCTTATACTCATGTTTTGTAGTATGACGAACCTACTCTACATTTCAACACATAGTACGTTAATATTTATTACGTAATTACAGCCAACAGAAAGTTTGAAAGATGTAAAATGATGCAAAATATTTAATATTAATACGATATCACAATTATTCCAAGCTTTGTTGACACCATTTTCTCAGGGTTAGGAAAGGTAGAACAAATGTGGTAATTGCTGCTGGAGAAATATCCTTAACAGTCAAGCATGTGTACAATGTAAATTATTAAGATAAGGGTTGCTTAGCTGGCTAAAGTTAAAGAACTTTGTAACACAAGCCCCGTAACTGTTACATCACCAACAAAACAATACTAACACGTACGAAGTTGTAATTAAGTCCAAAAATACTGTAACTTCACGTAAATACAAATACAAACCAAAGGTGCAAGTGAACACCGTAAAAACATTGTTCATCACAACTGTTCCACTTGCCGGTGTATGGTATATTAATCATTCAATGTAAGTTAATCTTGAATACTTATTCACTACCCTAAATATATATTCTTCCCACCGGCAATCACAGCCATGTACGCTTTACTCCGAGGTGATAAGTACAATACTTCTCCCCCGGGGAGTCTTTGAGGTGTTGTTACAAGTAGTAATTACAAGAAATAATACGTGATTTCCTTGTTATTCTTCACGTTTCTGATTGCTCTTGTGCATGATTTAAAAGTATAACAATGGTGCAATTGTTAAATGTAAAATAATGTCAGTATTGTTAAGAAATATTGTAAAACATTAAGCTGATATTACCATGAGTTTACAATTAGTTTTAAGCACCAGGTTGCGCACTAACTCTACGAGAATAAAATATAACTATAATTCGTTTAAGAAATTTTGTTACGGTAACTTAGCATTTATAAATTTGAAAAACTGTGAGTGTAAATTAATAAAATATTTGTTTAGTGGATTAGCTTATATTGTAAATTTACTTAAAATGTTAAGTTATTACAATATCTTCAAGTCTATGGTTAGCAAAATGCAAACATTACTGTACCCGTGAAAGAAAAGATAGGAAAATTAACGATCATAACCTATATTACGAAGATATAATTTTATGCATATTTGTTAGGTATGATTAAAACGAACAAGATAAATAAAACTGTTCTCTGTCGAGATTCGGACATTGGCCTTTCAAATTACAATATGAATAGTTCTTCCTGTTTTCTGCCATTCCACACTGTCAAAATCATTCAGGAACATTTCGGAGAAAGGCACGCAACCTAATATCATGGCAATCCAAGGTAAGATGACTGTTTGAAGCTTGGCAATGTTAAGTTTTCAGGGATAGTTGTAGTGAAGAAATATCATGAAATTTGGAACCGGACTCGAAACTTGGTTCATCGTTCTACTAGTCGGATCAAGTTGCCAATCATAAGTAAAAAACACTACGAAACAATATAGAATATCAGAAACGGGTTGTTCTAGTTCGAAACGTGTAAGCTAACAAGTTAAGCGCACGAACTACCCGCCCTTTAGTCAGTTTTGAAATTGTAAAAACGCTTTTAGTTAAGAATATTTCTCATTTCTGTAAAAATAAGCACTCAAGACGACGGGAGAGAAAACGTGATAAGTGTGGTTACAATAACAAAGTGTTTTTCCTTTTTGAGTATGTACACGCATATTTCTCCACACTCGGTACATTCCCACGAATACTGTTAGTATATGCAAATACTGACATTTTTCTCAAACTTTACGGGATATATGAATGAACTTTTCCATTCTGTTTACCAGTGCGTCAACATTTGCTAATTGATTAATGGCAATCAGAGCAACTTTTAATTATGTTGTAAGCAAGTGAAAGGAGGCATACCATGGTGATTAGTTATGCTGTTTTAATTAATAAAGTATTGGGAAAAATAATTATTAAACTTCATATGCATCATCCATATTTTACGGTGTAATTAAAAATATTTTAAAATATGTCAATATTCTCACTCTTTCATAAACTACGATACGTGTAATAATAATCAAGCAAATAACGTGATCTGGCGTATAACAGAAACGTCCTTAACAAAACAAACAAATGCTTTTCAAAATTAAAAATAAGAACCAAGGCAACGTGAAAACAACATTAACCAGGCAATAACGTGACTTTTGAATACGCTTTTATACACACTAGGGTGAATAACAACTGTAGACCTATTACCTGGTTCGTTTGTCAAACTAATACTTCAAAGTGCGATTATGTTCATACTTTCACTGTTATTCTGTTCATCTAGCGTTAACACAGGCAATTGTTACGCTAATTGCAAGCACGAAAAAAGTTACATTGTTATAACGTGGTACTTGATTTCTGCTAATATAATTACATTAAGTAAGAGAATAGGGGCGAAGATTAAAGTATGTGTTTTACGTTCACATTATATTGCAGTCTTTCTAGGTATAGCACGGAACACAGCATGGAATCGGGAACGAGTCCAGGCGTAAACCACTAAAATCATGTAAATAACCGTGTTGAATTCCGCATAACTCATCACTACACACAGTGTATCTAGTAACACTATGTGTTGTGCTACAATATCCAACATATATAGGGAAGATTTCGTGAATCACACGTCATGCAGTAATACAATTTGCATCTTTCGAACAGACTAGACCAAGACTAGCTAATGTTCCATGCAGCATGTCGCTTCGTAAGAACCACTGAGATTCAAGTTTCATTTTTATGTGGTACTTCTATCACAAGCTTAAAATAGTACTCTGGTTGACTAGTTATATTAAAACTCCTGATCCGTTCTGGCCAAATTAGGCCACTTTCGTCCTTTCAATAATTCTAAATTTGTGTGATTAAGCCAAATTGTTTGGGGAGGTAGAAACGGTAACTGCACAAGCTCGCCCCAAACAGATCCCTAGGAAACACTAGTGGCAAAGTTTTTATTTTTTAAAAAAAATGTGAGTTAGATTAGCTTTATTTGGATTTGGATTTCGACCGATATTTTTATTGTACTAATGAGCTCAGCTAAACAATTTTGTCATAACATGTGGATTAGAAAGATTAGAGAAATTTAATAGATAAAAAAATAAATTTATTTGATTGGAATAGTATTTTGAATTCATTTAAAGAGTTACTTAAGAAGTTCAATTGAAAGCGTGGCCCGTGTTAAGGTTTAAGGAAGTATACTGTTAACGAACTGTGATTGGTGAAATTTGAATTTAATTTTTAAGGTCTTTAGGCAATATTGACGCTGGTCATTTGATTGGTGGAAATTTTATTTAGTTTCAGAATCTTTGAAAAGTGATTGGCGGAGGATGAAGAAGGGATCTCTGGACTACTGATACCTAATTATGAACTCACAAAGAGTTAATTTGTGTTTGTTTCAAGAAGGTGTTGATAGAATATTAAAACTGTTAAGAACTACTGCCTGTTTTTGTAATAAAGTGTAGTTTATAAGCGTTGTCAGCGTGTTTAATTAATTTCTGAATACAAACTGTATTTTATTCTGACATATTCCTGTAGAAAGCTAATCAACTAGGCTGCCTGTAAATTTCCTGTAAGTTGGCTAATAAAAAACAGCTATTTAAAACATATCTGAAAATGGGTTCTTTAATAAGAAGTCCAGAGTTTTACTGACTTCGTATGAACAAAAGGTTAGATTAGAAAGTATTATTTTACCCAGAAAGAACGCTTTAACTAATACCTTATAAGTTTATTACATCCAATGTAATCTAAATATTATGTAATTTATATAAACTCACATTTTTTGAAAGTAAATAATTATTCCCTAATGCAACTGGCCTAAATTAATATATGAAGTCCAGTCATATTAGGAGTTTACCTGAAAAAAAAATCCCTAAGGGGAATACTTGATATATGTGTAGTACTAATACCCAGTAACAACATAACAAAGATCAACACTAGTGCATGCTGTGCTACGGCCGACATCTTGCAAAATGACCGCCGATTATCAGTTTTTTATCATATCTCAGTGACCGTTGGAAATATGAAAAAAGGTAGAGACACAAAGTAACCCTAAACTACGCAAGGTGTGCATGGGAGACTCATTGAGGTATATATTTTCTTGAACACTGAAAATTGTTATGTCAAGTTAAATGAAACTTCTTGTATTCCTTGAGTGACTGGTTTTACACATCATAAATCTTTCAAGTTTTTGCGCGACTTATGTGATGCGAAAATTGATTTGAACTTTCTTGTCCTCAATTGACGCAAGGTGTCCCTCAGAGGCACAAGAATGATTCTAATATTTAGTATTCTTTCGTTCCTTTATGGAGCGCACATGTCGAGTATGTATGAAGAATGGTTTTAGAAGCTTGATTTCATACATTATTTTCTTACTGTTGAGTTTTTTTTAAGCGGACACTGAATCTAGTTTACTCTTAATATCTAGTTATTATTTGCTGTACACGGTTAGCTTATTGTATTCCTACTAATAACATATTCCTGCAAATGAATTGTTCTAGTTTGCTAATATACTGAAGATAGAGAGCATATTGATGTACTGATGATGAGTTTGCAGACATGTTCTGTGCATAAATCTCTCTCTTGTTTTGAAGTGCCATAGTGTTGTGTACGATGGCTCGACGGAAACTTTGTATGTGCTGCTTTGCTAGAAGAAGATACTGAATACGTGAATTCTGATGGTGATAGTGACTAAAACGAAACGGATAGTGAGGTGGATCATGTTAGTGTAGGAACTGAAGAGTCCGACGAAGTAGGCCTCGGCAGTGGGGAAAGTGATAATGACGACGAGAGTCCTCAACTATCTAAGGTGAGTAATGGTTTCTGTGGAAAAGACGGTACTGTATGGAATAAAGAATCCCCACTGCAAGGGAAAGTCCCATTTCAAATAAAATCACAAATGAATAAAGTAAAACCGCCTCATTTGAAAGCTATTGAAACTCGGGCTGATGCTTTTGAACTGTAGATTTCTGACAATGTCATAAATATAGTTGTGAAATACAGACATGCTATGACTGAGAAATTTGGTGCTTCAAAACGTCCCTCAGTCCCCCGTGTGACTGTTCTGAAATAAAGGCTCTCATTGTGCTGCTTATTGCGGCAGGACATTTAAAAAGTAATCACTTGAGTACAAGGGTACTATGGAGTCGCCTATATGGAGCACAAATATTTGGAGTAACAATGGAAATGAAAAGATTCATTGATTCCATTAAACTTTAGGTTTGATTATTCAACCACCAGAAGTGTGAGAAGGAAAAGGATAAGTTTGAAGTCTTAGAGAAACTTGTGGGAGATAGTAAATGTTAACCTAGGGAAGTTTTACTTACCTGGAGAGAGTGTTACAGTTGACGAAGAGTTAGAGTCATTCATGGGAAGGTGTGGGTTTCGACAGTATATAATTTCGAAGCCGGACAAATATGAAATTAAGATATTCTGGGTTTGTGATTCTAAGACAGCGTATACTTTGAAAGGAATGCCTTACCTTAGAAAAACTAAGAAAGAAAACGTAAAGTAGCTGAAGATGTTGTAGTGAGTTAAGTAGAACCGTTTCATAGTACCAAAAGGAATGTTGCATGTGATATATTTTTTCGTCTCTAGCAAGAAAATTGTTACAAGATGGTCTTAACATTATAGACACTGTAAGGAAAAATAAGACATTCATACCAAAGGAGTTTCAACCAAATGAAAACCGAGAACACGAAAGCTCAATCTTTGGATTCACAAAGCAATTCACGCTTCTTTCCTATGTGCCTCAAAAGAACAAATCCGTAGTTTTACTTTCAAGTATGCATCATTCCAATGATATCATTGCAGAAGAATGAAATAAACCAGACATAATTATGTACTACAATAGTACCAAAGGAGGCGTTGATACCCTGGACCAGATGGTCCGTAACTATTCCTGGAAACGCAAGACAAACAGATGGCCCATGGTGATGCTTATGAACTACATTGCTGTGTCTACGTTGGCTGCCTACGTATTGTTCTGCAACATCAATAAGCATCAAATTCATTAGCAAAATGACTTACGACATCAATTCTTGATTGATCGAGCTGAAGAATAAGTACAACAGCAAATCAGTAAACGCTCTAAATGTGGGCCTCAGAAATCTGTTCTTGCAGCTATGCATATTGTGTACCTTCAACTTCACAGTAAATAGAATTTGGCGTCGAGTCTCCGAATAAAAAGACGATGTCACCTTTTCTCGTCCAATATGTGATGTGTGTAACAAAAATGTATGTGGAGAGCACTCTCGGGTGTCAAGAAGATGCTTGAAATGTTTGGAAAAGTCATCATGAATTGTTTCTTCAAGGTGCAGGTTGCGAGAGAGCTTTCATGAATTTCAGTGAACAAAAATACTAAATCCGCGTAGTTGATATACTAATTTGCTTTATTCAGTGCAGAGCTGAAGAACGGATTATAATACTCCTTAAAATTTAAAGTGTCTAAACTTGATATAATGATTATGACTAACAATATTATATTATTCTATCATATATGTAAATTTAAAAAGAATAATACGTTAAATAGGTGTTATAGTGCATAGAATGCAAATTTAAATATAAAAATGTGTTGGAATAAATAAAAATATGTACTTATAGAAACTTTACAAATCAACAAGCACAAAAAGTTATACTAAAATAAATATAAACATTACCATGAGACTCGGAGGCTCACCTTGCGTAAATTAAAGGGAAAAGTACCTTGCGTAGTCTAGGGTTATAGACCATAAAAATACATCTTTTTGGGCCTTATAACTTTTTTCTTATCTCTCACGGTTTTTGAGAAAAACGTAAATTAAAAAATCATAAAATTGGAGATTAATCTACTTCCAACAACTTAAAATAGAATATTTTTTGAATTTACGTTCTCCTCGGAAACCGTAAAAGATAGGACAAAAAGTTATAAGTACCAAAAAGATGTATTTTTTACGACCTTTACTTTTGTCTCTTTAATTTCTCTCATATTTTAATGAATGGTTACCGAGATATGATAAAAAAATTGAAAATCGGCCGCCATTTTCCAAGATGGCGGCCGTAGCACAGCATGAACGAGTGTTGATTTTTGATACGTTGTTACTGGGTACTAATGTTATACATATATTAAGTATTTCCTTTAAGGGAATTATTTCCAGGTAGAGGTTTTTCGCACCCAATAAAACTGGACTAATTGCTCTGACAAGTATTGAAAACTTGTTATTTGTAAATGCTTCATTATATCGCATTAATAAAGTGTTAATATGCATCATTGTTATAACTATATCTTGATCTAATTATGTCCGAAACGTTGGCGGTGAACCATAACATAAATTTGCTTTACGATGGTGTATAAAAGCGATTGATTGAATATATCTTTAAAACTTTGAACAGTATATGTTGTTTGCAAAGGCAAAGATCGCGAGTAACAATACTAATATATTTATTCCCTAACATTGTATTATTTTGGCACTCTGTTAATCTGTGATATAAGTATCTATAGGTATACACTACTCAAAATGTGGCGAGCTTATAATACCAGAGTATACTTATTATTTTGATAAGTGACATGAATATGGATAATCAGGTACCACAAACTAAATATTTTGGAGAATCTTCTTAACAATGCAAGTTGATCCAGATAACATGCCATTCCAGCTAAGGGTTACGTACTTAAACTCTGCTTATTATACACTGTTTGAAATGCATGGTTTGATATAACTGCCGTGTTGTATATTCGTCTAAATTGTTCTTGGATATTAAATTACAGGTTATTTCCTAATATATTACTATATGGACAAACATGTTTCCATTCACTTATAGATAATGAAGCAGCAAACTCTAATTATCTTAAAGTAAGTGACTGGACTAAATTTCCACTGAAGAAATCAGTGGATCAAAACAGTAAAGGAGGCCAGAAAAGCGTTAAAATATCAGGAAACGTAAACAAAGTTACATCCTCGGCTTATTCCAATTTTCCAGTAACTTTTTTATATTAGTGAAGTAGACATCGCCATTCCCATTCACTGAGAAAAAAATCACATTTCTTTACAATACGTAAGTAAAATGGATGCGGCAAACAGTTGGTCAAACTGACATACATCTATTTCCAATTACAATCGACCAACATGTTAAATAATACGAAATTGCTATATTCAAAACTTGGTTAAATATTTATAGTTCCTGCATTCTAGAAAACTTTAATATTCCTATGTCTGTGTGTTTTAAACAGAGCTTATTAAATGTATTTCTTAATTCCTTCCCAACATACCCCTTTAGGTCCACATGGTAGTAAACCTTTTCGTAAAGCTTTTTTAATTGCTTTTATATAAATATTGTTTGAAGCGGAATCACATACGATTGTTTTATATAGAAGAAGTGTGCCATATGTGGAATATATAGTTAAAGTGGAATAGCTTGATATTTAGTTATTAAAGAGTGACAGCCCTGTTAAAAGGCATGAGAAAGGAAGTTCAAGGGCGAGTTTGCTCCCATGCATTCACGCGTGATCAGTCGTGTAGGCAGAGAGGACACATGAAAGATTGTTGTGTTTGAAAAAATGGAGTTTTCCACAGGTATGTATATAATTGTTAAATTGTGGTATATAATGTTGTGGTAATTATAATCTCTGGTAGTAATTATAAAGTAGATAGAAAATAGATGATAGTGGATAATATATTGTAGCCATTATTTCCTGGAGATTCAGTATATGTTACAATAGTACAAAAATCCAAATGGCCATGTGGTCATAAAGTGGAATACTAATTCCACTTTGGATAAACCATCCTCTAGATAATTCTATATAATGAATTTACGGAATATGATGTTACAAGACTCTTCCGTGAAGCCTACTTAAAAGTGCAAATCGGTGCTATTACAGTCAATGAATTTAAGGTGACAGGAATATATCCTGTCAATCGTCATGTCTTTGAGAGAGTGATTTTCTGCCAGCTGAGCAAATTTCCCCTCCGCTATTCATCTCCAAACCTGGAAGCTCCTAAAGAGGGCGACCTGCGGTAAGAGCTGTCAAGCTGATAGCTTCACCATGCAAAGAGCAACTAACCAGATCAAAATCACAAAGGGTCGGAAATCGTCATTTGGTTAAAAGCTATCCTGTACAAACTATTCCTACATGCAATGGAATGGCAAAGCAAATAATTCATTGAAGAAGAAAGCCAAAAAAGCTCCAAAGAATCTTCAGATTCTAGTGATGAAATTATCTTCAGGAACGATAGTAACGATTCTGTTTTACCATTTTCGAATGTGAGCAAACCAACTGACGGTGAGGATGTGTCCTGTCTTTTCATGGACGTTTCAGTGACGATGTTCAAGGTCAACAATGGATCCAGTGTGTTGTACGTTACAGTTGGCGTCACATTGACTGTTCTGGATGCGAGAAAGCACATAATTAGATGACCATACATATTTACAAGACAGATGTTCAACGTACTCCAATATAGGGACTCTTTATGTCTTTGAAACTTCAAATTTGTATTGATTTGCTTATCTGAGCACGGTTCAGTTATCTGAAAGCATATTTACTTTCTTTTATTTTACTCTTTTTCTCCTGTAAAAAGCATCAAATGTAAAATATATATGGTTAAAAAAAACAAAATGGTATTCCACATACTTCCTCTAAATATGGTCTTCGTGCGGTAAAGATATTTAGACACAAATAAATCGAAATACATTGTATTTGTTCCACGTTAACTGCTACGCTAGGAACAAAAATAAGTTCCCTTTGGGCCACGGAGCATTTTCCTGAATATAAATGGTAATATGATGAAAAATGTAAAAACAAAAATATGATTCTGTATAATTCAGTGGAAGAAAAATTTATTTTATTGGTATTTCTGTGTGAGTTATTAGTAACTGACGTGGCCCTAGAGCCAATATTTACTACTATGCGCCACGTGAATTCTATGTGACTCACAAAAACCTTTTTATTTTCCGTTTTAGATATATGATTTTTCCATTCCACAATTATTTATATTGTTTGCGGAGTAACTGCAACAATGTCAGGTTAAAGTATACTGTCGGATTTTTTCGAAAGTTACGACAAAAATAGCCTAGACACAACAGTGGCGGCCTTCTCCTTGAAGACTTTCGAATGCCGACATTATTATTTCTCGTAATAAAAAAATGGTTGAGATGCCGACTCTCAGCGTAAACAATTAACCGTTTCTTCTTCAATGTGCTGGCGAGCTATTTACCAGCCAGCCTTTTTAATATTTGTAGTAAAATTAATTTGTCATAATTACCTGTAACAATAAAAACACAAACAGCCAAGTTTTACCCGAGCCATATACAGTTTTGTTTCCACGGGGCCAAACAACATGGACTCTGTACGTTTAAGCATGATAGCGTGAGTAGATTTCGCACCACACGACTGTAAACGTAAAGACATGTGTGAGTTATATACGCTTCACGCAGCTCAGGGTGAAAAACAAGCGTGAGTAATATACAACTTATATGGCAGTCAACGTGTACACACGAATTCTGCAATGAACGGACTATCAATATTTCAACCAAGTTTCGAATATATCGATTCCGTATGTTACAACAAGTTTGCCGAGAGAAGAATGAGACATGATGTATTACAAATAAATTCTGCGTCTCATGTTGGTGTTTTATTATCCACAACAAGATATTGACGTGCACTCGTTGGAAGAAAGTGAACGAAAATAAGAGATCTCAAACAAGCACGCAATAAATAACACTTTTCAATTCTCCAATAAGTTTGCTTACTCAATGGTGCGTAAGCGAACAACATATCTATTTAGCAAGTTAGAGAATATACACATGTATTTATAAAAAAATCCAAATAAAAAAAGTAAGAGGGTAAACCTTTAGAGTGGGAACATGTTATGATGCAATATTGGTAATATTGTAACATCGTTTGGGAAAACAACACAATTCTGCAGTTGAAAAGAACTGTCATGTTCCAGTCTCTCCTTTGTGATGTATGAGCTAATATCGATTTGCAAAAAGGAACCTGTTTTCCTTATAATGCGAAAACCTTCAGGCTCCAGATTTCTTCCTTGTGAGTACTTTTAATGTGCCAAACAATCTACATACATTTGCAGAATTGAAACTTAACATTGAGATAGAAATTTCACACAAAAGTTAATTAATATTGACAAAGGTTGCTCCTAAAGTTAAGAAGAGAGTATGGGTTATTGGACATGGTGTTAAAGATTTAATTAAACCTATTAAAGGAAGTTATTAACGGTTTTCATGATCTTGTAATTTTGTGTCATGTCAAGAAGAAAAGTTATGGTGCACATGATCGAAACCAGGATTAGTTCCTTCTTTAAAACACCTTCTATATACGATTGCCTGCCTCTTATATAAGCCTGTCAATATTTACTTAACCACTTACTGTTCTAACAATCGAATACATGAGGCCCAAGTCATACGGAATGAGGATAACAACACACATGTGTTTGGATAAGCGTATATTTAAATATATTTCAATTCGCTAGTTCTCTTCCAAGCAGTTAGAGTGCTCGCCTTGTATCCGAGTTCGAATCTCGGTGTTGACCATTCTGACTTATGTTCTTACTGGTTTTTCTTAGTCATGCCAGAAAATTCCTAGCATAATACCTTGAAAATACCATGACCTATTCCTTTCAAAATCCTTTCCATTGTCACTATCATTGTTAAAAAAATTCTCTGTAAAATGACCGATCTTCCACTACATATGAGAATCTTACTTCCACAAGAACACATGCTTATTGCGGCAATTTCTTTCATTAGGCGGAAAGGAATGTGTTTCTCTGGAAGAGAGAAAACTATAATTATGCCAATTATCTAATATTGTAACTAAGAGGTACTGACTGGTTACATCAATAGATGATTTGCACAATAATTGTGCTTGCACTCATCAGAAATGCATTTCTTTACGCCTACTGAAACGTTTACCCCACTGGACGTACGCCTTTTTAAAAATAAACTCTTCATATATAGAGTGCTAAATAAATGTATGACTTGAACACGTCCTAGAAATTTTTACTATGATTTCATTTATCTGAAACTTAAAATTAATTGTTTTACATTTAGATGTGAAAACATTTTCGTCAAAAATAATTGCTAAGTACATATTTTTCGTGGAACTTGCATTTCTGGAAATTTAAGACCTATATCATATGTGTTGGACTGTTTTCCAAACGTATCGTGAGACAATTAGGAAGTCAGACAACTCTGATTACTGCTGTATCATCAAGAGACAGGGATATCTGTGCATTCTGCCCTTAAATCTTCATCTCAGACTGTTATTACGTGACGAACAGTTTCTTGGTGTTAATTTAACTCTTGCGGTTTGCGGATATTTCTGTCTTTGTGAATTTGTTATGTGGCCTCCCTCATTCTTATGCAAATTTGTACCTGCTGGTTCTTTAGTGAGGAGAGCGAAGTCTGATCATGAATATGGATAAATAAAGGTTTCGCGCGTGGGAGTTTGGCGCGACAAAAAAAAAGAAGAGTGAAAAAAGAGAAAAGACAAACACGGTGGCAAAAATTGAATCGGAATGTTCTTCTATGTCGTGATAATTAGAATAACAGATGGAAAAGCGAAAATGGTATATGTGAAGATGAAAGCGAAAACAAAAATGCGATTTTAACCCAAGAACACTAACGATATAGCAATGAGCCGAGCAGAAGTACTGCGTTTCAACACCCAGTAAGTTCTTCACCGAAATGAGACTTAAACTTTATGTGTTGCTTAAAAAAAAAAAACATTGTTGAAATTTAATAGCCATAATTTGGGTATTTGGATACGTAGTATACGCCTTATGTAAGGCAATTGTCATAGATTTAATGTGAGTATTTTGTTCTTCAGTTTTGACTTTTCCTCACTTTAACAGAAAAGGTGAAAGTAGGGTAATACGAGGCTGTGACAGTAAGTCCGTGACTTTAAACAAAACGCGAAATGGATAAAATAAATATTTACTCTATCTAAGACACATTCCAATTCACATATTAATGACTTACGTTCGTAGCTTGTTTAAAACGTACAAATTTCTTTTCGTTGTACTGGAAACTAGAGAAGGCCAAAATAATCATGATCTCAAAAGTCTGGACTGAATGAAATTCTAGTAAGTGTTTGGGATATCCACCCAAATGAATTCGTAATGAATTATTAGTTAGATACATTTTTGCTGTTACTGAAATGTAATTAAGAATTCGATTTTCTTATCGTTGAAAACTAACGGTACAGCTTTCAAAATTTGATATAAGAACATGAAAGTTATCCCACTTCTCGATTTCCGAATACAATCAGCATAGCCATAGTTATTTCAAGAACTTGTTGAAACACTAGGGCAATTCAAAAATAAATACTGATGAGATGGAAAGCGATAAACAAGAGTAACTTAAAGTTTCGAAGATATATACAGTTACTTCTCAACGACGTTTCATTGGTCTAAACGGAGCACCAATTTTTGAATCCCACTCCTCGAAGAAAGCTCCCATCTGAATGGTAACCCTCATCATGGTGTCTAATCCTGGTTTTCTGTTCTTTCTTGTAATAATGGTTGCCAACTAATGTAACTCTTTGTCTCGGAACAGTGATAGCTATGATGGTGATCGGGTTGATGTTTTTTCCTGCTAGAAAATAGATTTTGGCATAATGTTTCTTCCAGCAGTAAAGCTTCCTTTGATGACGTTTAAGCGTTTCCTGTTTTGTTTCTTCGTTTGATTGGCTGATGATTTTTATGTTGAAGTATTTAGTAATAAGTTTATATTACTATTAAATATAAGAATAAAACTAGCAATTCCTTACATTTCTGAAGATTTCCAGTTGTTGTTTTTTTTTTTTTGCTTTCTTTTTTTGTGCTTTCTCGGTTATTTGCTTACGCGGAGAGATCGCGTCGTCATGTTATTTGAGGTGTATTAGTATTTCTTGACGTCTGAAGATTTTTCATAAGATTACAAGTTGAAAGTGAAAATTGGTTTAAGTAAAAGTCGATATATAGTTTGCAGAAGCCTTTGTTAATAAAATTACTGCTCTGATACGTTAGCAGGCGAAGAGAATTAAGCTTTAGCAAGCTTGGAGTTTTCCTTACACGTGTCGGATTTATCTTGCTCTGAAGGAAATATTTACATCCAGTCTTATCCCTTTCATCGGTGTTCCTGGAGTGGAATTTGGTGAAATTTATTTTTCTTCCTTCTGTTTTTCATCACCTGGAAGTAATATGTTTGTAGCAAGATGGGTCTTGCAACAACGATGTGCTAAAAGTCTTCTTTTCCGATTATCATGGATCATTTTGGTACGCGTAATGGCTACACTTTCAAGTAAGTGAAAATTATAACAATTATTATGTCCAGGATGTGAAACAATAAACATGTGTGAAATTCAAAATCAGACAATACATTTCAACATATTTTGATAATCAGAATTTATTTAAATCGAGAACATAGATAATGTAAATTTTAAAATTCAACTTTTTAGACAGCAAACCCGTTCATTAATGTAATACTTGATTTTTTTGTCTATGGTAATTTTTCAAAGAAAGATCGCAATATGACGTAGAGAGAAGTTAGTAAAATTTGTAAATTAGTTTTTCTTTTTATTGATGTGTTGAGTACATATGTTGGATATCCTTTCCCTCCAGTCTTCTTTAGGAATTCTCTTTTAATTTTTAATTTCGGGGAAGAGAAAACTGCAAATTTTGTGTTCAGTGTGATATATAACCTTTTGCCAAAGATGATTATT
>JAGDQP010014649.1:0-13631 GCA_022664845.1 Lepisma saccharinum | reverse complement strand
TTGTGTTCAGTGTGATATATAACCTTTTGCCAAAGATGATTATTAACATGTTTTCATATAATGTAAGTGTCGTGGTCTCGAGTCAATTGATGAATTTGAGTTGGACAACCATTTAGGCCTTTTTCATCTTAAATTTCCAAATTAAAATAACCAATTACACCGATGGTCTCCTTTGTTAAAATGTATGTGTCAAATTTACGTATAGTATGTAAACTTGAGTGTATAATACTTCTAGTGCTGAGAAATTTGAGCTTGTGTAAACATTTTAAGTTGTATTTGAAGTAATTATTATCGAAGGCATCATTGCAAAATTTTAGACAGTTAGTAAATTATTTGCGAAAGTGTGTTTGGCAACATTGATTGATTTTCGCAAATTGGTTTTTATTTGTT
Organism: Lepisma saccharinum; assembly: GCA_022664845.1. Lineage (NCBI taxonomy): Eukaryota > Metazoa > Arthropoda > Insecta > Zygentoma > Lepismatidae > Lepisma > Lepisma saccharinum. The sequence continues at coordinate 13,241 of JAGDQP010014649.1, read as the reverse complement.
CGGAAAAGAAAGTTTTCATGTATTCTGTAAACATGAATTTTTAATTGATTTATGGACAATATTTCATTGAAAATAATATTGAAGAGCAATAAGGAGCTTCGTAGTAAATTGTAAGTTTTGTCCTCCTGTTTACTCGAAGATGAGTTGAAAATAAACAAGAATAAAAAATATAGGTCTGTAATTTATCCTCAGCTGCAATTTCATAATATTTAGCTAACCTAGAGTAATTTTAGGATTTAGAGTTAGGTCGTTGATTTTCTGGTACAGTGTATTTTTTCTTCCTACTTGTTGAATAATGAAGACACTCGTTGAGGTAGAGTTCACAAGTCTAAATAAAGTCCATAGTTTCCTGCTTAAGTTACTATGTTTGGTGTTGATATTTTACAAAGTTTATCGTGTGTTCTGCTGACTAAATCTTGCTTAGTGTGCAAGACAGAATATTAAGTTACAGCTAGATTTAGAAATGCACTTGATTGGCATGTCCAGGGTAATTTGCGTCCCATGGGTTTTTTTGGATTGATATTAGTGAAGCATATTTTGGGAACAGAATGTTAACAGCGTCTTTGGAAAGTGTATAAATTAAATAGATCTATTTATTTTCCTTGTGAGAACTTTTTTCCTCGGTCGAGTTGGTTTATACCCGGAGCGTTATCTCGTCGAGCTTTAGTTGTCCTCCCCCTGTTTTTTGATCAGCGCATTGAACTTACAACAGGTGTAACTCCACTTATAGAACTTTTTTTTTAATTCGATAGATGATACTTAAATCACGCCTAAGTAATGCATATAGCTCGAGGATTGTGCTGAGGGTCATTTACATGAGTTTCTTCCTCCGTTGCGCTCTATTCTTCTCTTGGTTTATTGTTTAGTGTAAGGGCTAATTCGAAACTCTGTGGTTAGTATGTTGTTGGGCCTTAACTACTCACTTAGTTGTGGGGAGCATATTGGCATTTTCCTTGCACTTAAGTTTTCGTCGGAATTTACACCACTGACCTTTCCAGGTACGTCACATGTTTTTTCTTTGGCAACGCCAACCAGAATAGTGCGTTTGTTTATTGTTCCAGGATATATTGTTTTGCTTTGTAGATGGCATTAGGCCTAGCATTTTTGTGTGTGTGCTACATGTTTTACAAAGTCAGGTTGTGTTTAGTGCCTATCTGAGTGAGATAGTTTGATTTGTTGCATAGAAATACGTATATGTGATACGATAAGTACGTACGAGTATGTCCAGTATGTCGAGTCATCGAATCGTATTAGTTTGGCTTTAACAACGATCCTATTTTAGTTTTTTTTGTTTGTTTGTACGTGAAAACTAAATTATTAATTACTGATAGATTTTGTATTCATTTTTTTCCCTTTTAGGATCAGTTACGGATATAGTTTACTTTATTTAATCCACTTGAAACATTTACATTTTGGCTGAAACTTGCTATGAACTGCAGCTGTGGGTGATTAATGATAAAAGAAGGATGTTTTAAACTTAAATTCCAGTTTGAAATAAACGAATTTATTTTCCTAAAAATGTTTTCTGATACAATTCTAGTTTCAAGGATATCTATAGGTAGTCGGGGGGGGGGGGGAATGTCTTAATAATATTAGATAAGTTGTAAGTGCTTGTAATATTAGTATTTAGTATTTGTTATTTGTGTAGTGTGTTTTCTTTATTATTGATAATAAGATGTCTGTAGATCAGGACGAAGAGTCTGTAACAAGCCTGTCATAAGCATGCAAAAGGATTGGCCATGAAATGGAATGTTCTCAGTGTGGTATCTGGTAATGCCTTATGTGCGCTCCGAGTCCTTGTTACATGCCTCAAGCCATTAAGAACCCAGAGTTCTTGTGGAATTGCAGGAAATATATGGAATTGCTAGTTCCTACTATGTCCTCTGCTCAGGTGGATGTGTCTGAAGAAGCTGTTAAGCCTCCTACTATGGGTAATGGTGATCTTTTACTAGACGTTATAAATAAGTTAGATTCCAAGTTAGACACAGTGCAAGGTAATGCAGATTCCAAGTTAAACGCACCGCAAGCTACTGTAGATTATAAATTAGGTCGATTCGGTGAGAACTGAGGTACAAAATAAATTTTAAAACATTGAGACCAAATTTGTAGAAGTGGAAAATATATTAGAAGGTGTTGATACTTCTGTGTCTAGGTTTGATAGTGAAATAGTAATGATTAAGGATCAGGTTCACGGAAATATGATTACATGTGAGGAAAATGTGAAGATTATTTTGAAAAAAAAATAAAGAAGTGAAATTACAATATATGGTTGGTAGACAAAATTCAATGGACGTTGAATAAGTGGAAAATATAAATAGTGACAAATGTACGTTATACTTTGTTTTCCTAAACCTAATCTGTCTAGTAAGGATACTATTGTGAATATTCCTTGCACTCCCCTAGTAGCGCAAATACTAGTCTAAGTATAGTGATGACTACAGCTAGTTCCAAACCCACAAGTGTACTAAATTTGGGAACAAATATTGTTTCATCTCATGATATAGCTCAGTGCATTATGTCCCCTGCTACTTCTCACTTAGTAACATCAGTACCTAGTACAAGTAGTGCTGATACTTTTTGGAGTAATCTGGCCTATTTGACTGCAATTGTGGTTAGGACTGATTTTTCGGCTGCTGGTACTCTTGAGAGTCGACTTAGAACTAAATCGTCAAATCTGTATTTTTCTCCTGATGAACATTTCCCTTTAAAGAGTCATGCTACAAATACTTCTTCTCATCCGAGCCCTGGAAATCTCTTATTTGGACTTTTGGAAAATGAAACCATACCATTAAAATTAAATAGGAACGAATTCGATGGGAACGTTATGGCAAAATTTTGAGATATCATAGCTTTTGGACAGGGACAAACTTCTTGTTGTTGAGATGAAATTTTGCGGAAGTGCACTTGCTTGGTATCTGACAATCAGAAATAAAATCTTTACTTATGGCGATTTTGAAAAAAATCCTAAAATATTTTCATAATTCTCGTCTCAAAAGAGCTCAGTTAAGGTTGCTTCAGAACACTAAATGTAAGGAATACTTACATGGATTTTGGTGGACTTTGTCTGAAACTTTTCCATGGCTTATCAAAATGTACACAGTTCCCCATGCCCTGTAGAGTTGGTGGAATATATTTCAGATGTTTAACCAACAGACATGCTCCAATTTTTTAAGTTTACTTCAGTGCAGGACTTGATCAAAAGGTTAAGCAGTTTGGAATTTCTTGGTGCTTCGGAAATAGTACATAGTTCTGTGATATCGTTAAATCAATCACAGCCTACTAAGCGGCCTGCAGATAAGGTTGATGAGACACCCTCTAAGAGGGGGAATGAATAACAGCTTCGTCGAGTGGGTGATGAAAATAATAGTTCAATCCCTGAAAATGTGGATACAAGTAGAGGAAATCTAAAAATTCTGGAAATCAGGGTTGCCAGAATCGAAATTATAATCAATATCAACAAAAATTTCGTGACGGAAATCAACGTTTTGGTTATAGTAACAGGAATAATTTTAGAGAGAATAATAACAGAAATTTCAATAATAACAGCTATAGAAACCGAAATAGAGGAAATAATTTTAATCAGAATGGCAATTTCAGACTTAACCCTGGTAATTCTGTTTCCGGTGTTGGTGGAGAGTCTACTCCTGAGACACAGAGAAGGCAGTCGCAGCAGAGTCTACCAAATATAGTTCGAACTTGTGTGCATGCAGTAAAACCTGTGTTTTCAGTATCTACGATAGGTGGTTCTTACTTACAGACTAGAGTGGTTGAGCAAATATTTAAGGTTGACTCACCTGGTATAGAAAATTCAAATGTAACTAGTGTGAAAATTTTTCACTGTTGTTTAAATAATTCGAATTTGAATACAACAGGGTTGCCAGTACAAAATAAAACTATTTGCGACGTCAGTAGTCAAACGTTAAGCTAGAGGGAAAGCTCTTAAGTTGGTCGTTTGGAAGTTGTGATTGTGCCATAAACCGACCAGTAAACGCAGTTCATTTTAGTTTTCGATAAGATGGTTTGTGGTGTACTACTAGACCACTTAAAATATTTTTCTCTCCTCTGGTGGAGACAATGATAAAGACAATTTTTGGGATGAATTGAATAAACCAGTAGGATTGAAAGGCTTATCTATTCATTGCGTTTTGATTCAGGAACTGAGAACAATCTTTTGTGTTACGATGTATGAGAAAAATAATGCAGGTAGCGCCTAATGCTAAATTGAAGCCAGCATCTGAAATTAAGATGTTAGGTTTTGTAGGATCTCGAAGCTGCAGGGTAAAACATATGCAAACCCTGTATATTGAATTATCAGGATCGATATTTGAAGTATGTGTTTATGTGGTAGAAAATCTTAAGACAGGGCTTTTTTTAGAGTTACCATTTCTGCGTTCTGCCAAATGTATTCTTGACTTTAGGACTAACATTATCTAATTAGAAGATAATAATTATAAAATTATTGAAGTTGATTTAAATAATTATTTAGGTGTTCTTTTCAGTTTTCAATATTACTAGTGATTTAGAAAGTGGCGGTATTATTTCAAACGAAGAAATCAAATAAACCTTAACAAATAGAACTGATTTTACTTCAGAGATATATTAATAGCTCTTTTATTAGGATTTCGTTTTCTGAATTTCTGAACGTGCTCGTGGTGTGACTATAGAACCGAAACGTATAGAGTTTCCAGTAGTTGCAAAATTATATCCAATTCCATAGGCAATGAGGTAACCTATGCAAATTTTAATTTCTCGTTGGGTAAAATGAGTGATCATTAATGAATGATCCAGCCCATACGTGCATAATCTACATTACGTTTTGAAGTCAGACAAGAAGATTGTAAGGCCTGTACTCGACATCAGATTTTTAAATAAAAAGGTCATAGCTCCTAAGGTAAAAGTTGAGCAGATTAAAGATATTCTGCATAGAGTAGCTGGCTCAGTTTGTTTTTCCACTTTTGATTGCCTTGAGGGTCATTACGGGATTCCACTTCATCCTGAATCAATAGAGTGTATAGCGTTTGAATTTCAAGGGCGTCAACACGTGTGGAAATTTTTGCCACAAGGTTTAAAGTCCTCGTGTGCAATTTTCCAGTCTCTAATGAATCATTTTTAATCTTTCTGCAGGAATTTTTGTCGCTGTACTTTTAGATGATGTGATTTGTTTTACGAAGTCCATTGAAGAGCATTTTGAACATCTGGCACATGTGTTAAGGACATTAAGTGGACCAAATATTTCTTTGAATTTCAAAAAGTGTCAGTTTTTCAGGCTGAAATTTTGTATCTGGGACAGATTGTTTCTGGTAAGGAAATTAATGTTGACGACCGTAAGAGTGAGCAAATTTGAATGTACCCATTTCCAAAGACTAAAAGATAGTTGAAACGGTTGCTACGTATAGCTAATTGGAGGTGTAAAATTTTGCCAAATTATTTATGTACTGTATAACCTTTAGTTGCTCTTTTGTGAAAATAAAATAAATTCCATTTTGGAGAAAAGGGATTGACTGCCTTTGAGGTTTTGGAACAAGCATTGTTACCACCACCAGCTTTGGCTCAACCAGAACTGAACCAGGTACTTCATATCTTTGGAAAAACTTGTCAGCTGAGCCTGGAGAGCTACCTGGCTCAAGTTAGAGATGGAGAGTATGTGGTGATAGAGTATGCTAGTCGCAGGATTAAGCATTATGAGTTTTCCTTTTTGATCTTCCAGTTGGAATTATTACCCATAGTCTTTTTGAGCGAGCACTTTCATAACTACATTGCAGCCAAGGTAGTGATCGTGCATACATATAGTAAATCTATTACGCATTTTAGTACGATTCGGAATTTACATATGCGCACTATCAGGTTACTTTTGAAATTACAAGATTGTAATGTTGAGTATGTGCACATTTCAAGTAGAGACAATTTTGTCGCTGATACCTTGTCAAGGATTACTCCTGAAGCTAAACAGATTTTTTTTATAGAGCTTTCGGTGAACTCTTTTTTTAAGCATATTTCTCGTGCTGAATTTGTGCAGTTCTCTTCTATAGAACAGTCAAAAAATCATTTTTGCCAAAGATTGAGGAGCAAATTTTTACAAGGGAGTGATGTAGTATGTGAGTGTAAAGTTTTATTACATGTTAAGGTTGGGTCTCATGGATTTTTTGGATTGTGATTAACGAAGCATATTTTGGGAGCAGAATGTAAACTGTGTCTTTGTTAAGTGTATAAATAAAAGAGATATACTTATGTATCCTCGTGAGAATTGTTTTCCTAAGTCGAGTGGTTTATAATCGGAGTGTTATCTCGTCGAGCTTTAGTTGTGCTCCCCTTGACTTTTGATCAGCGCAGTGAACTGGTAGCAGGTGTAGTTCCATTTATGGAACTGTTTATTTTTAAAATTTTTGTAGATGATATTTAAATCACGCCTGAATAATCCCCGTTGAATGCATTTAGGTCGATGATTATGCTGATACAAGAAACATTTACACGAGTTTCCTCCTCTGTTCAGCTCTTTTCTTCTCCTGGTTTATTGTTTAGTACAAGGACTATTTCGCTCTATTGGCAACTATGTGGGGAGCATGTTGTTGGACCTGAACTACTCACTCAGTGGTTGGGCATCTTGACTTTGTTCGTTGCACTTAGTTTTTCATCAGAATAACCACAACTGACGATGCTGCTAGCTTTCCAGGTACTTAACCATGGGTATGAATTCATTAGTCTCGAATGCTTCGATATAATACTTGTAAGGAACATATTCTCATGAACGTTTTGTGGGAAATTCTCATTTTCTGATGAATTTCGGCCGTGCCCAGTTCATCAGCTTGAAAGAATCAACTGAGAGAATGAACACAGTTGGAGGATCCTCGAGTTTACTGGCCATGATGAATGTTTAAGAACTGAAAGATGGAGAAATTCATCGGAGAGAAAGAAACAAGAGAGAGAGTTGCATGAAAATCAGTTCATGATAGTCTGCCCGGTACAGAAATGGTTTCGAAGCTTTCGAGAAAAATGAGCTCCTCTCCATGATGAGGTTTACCGTTCAGGCGATAACTTTCTTCGAGAATTGGCTATAAAAGCTCTCAATCAACTTAAACCATTGGGGTGAATGCGAGTAAAACTTTGTGGAGCAGTAGCAGAGCTATTAACATAACTTTTGGATACCTTGACATTCTTATTCGACTCAAGTTTCATCAAATTCTTGAAACAACTAAGATTATGTCGATTATACTCGGAAGTTTGGAAGTGTGACTACTTTCATGTTCTTATTTAAAATTTTTAAAGTTGTACCGTTAGTTTTCAACGAAAACATGAATTCTTAATTACATTTCAGTAATAGTAACAATATTTCAAAATATTAGTAAAGGCGTTATGGATTTCATTTCAAATTGACCTTTTGGGCACAGTTGTTGATTTTGTTAAGTGGATCTGTATTTTTCGGAGTTTATATAAGTCAGATGAGCGTACTCAACCTTTGGAACCTACTCAAGCAAAGAAATCTAAAGTTTTGTTCGGATTATGATAACTATGAACTACCTTAATAGAAGAAAGTGAACTCAAGTTTGCTTATATATTTAAAAGAGCTGATGTGTGAAAACGAACATAATACTCGAAAACATGCGTTGAAGATTTTACCTCACTTGAGGAAAGCAAGCAAATTCTGATCTTTGAGGAGAAAGAACAAGAAATACCAATTCTCTACTCATTGATTTTGTGTTACACTGTATAGCATGTAATGCTTTAGCTATTGCTGACTTTTGGACATCGTAAAATGACCTGAACGGCAAGTACGTACTGTTGTTGGGTACGCAAAAAGAGATGATTTTTCATCTGCAGATATTCTAAAACAATACATCTTCAATCATGTGTTAGCTTCTCTGAGCTTGTTTATAATTTTAACTCATACGATAGTGCAGTGGAAGCACCAGAACAAACGAAGTAACTGGGAATACCAATGAATTTACGAGTCATCAACAGAACGCGCGTAAAAAGAAAGGACATTTATTGTGATGTTCGTCTAACGCATCAAAAAGGATATGGATAATGAGTCAAGTTGCAAGAGAAGATTATAAGTGCTTACAATTGAGATGTTTTCACAATGTTTGTCTTATAGAGAAAGGAATAGAATTGTACATGAATAAAATGTAATAATTTCGTATGATACACAAATATTCCCCTGAGTGGGATGGTAAGTGTGTATTCCTGAGGCTAAGTAAACCTAGAAAAGTTTATATAAAATTTCATTCCAAGATTATCTGTACCTTAAGTTGCTAAAATTGCCTAGAAGTTGTATTTCACTTCAATACTGGTTGTATACTATGTTCAAAGTAGTCTTCATTTTTATATTGATTTTATTTATATTCTTATACTGGATGTTTATACATTGTGTGATTTCATTCCCTATACCATTGCTGGTGCCAATATTGTAAAAATAAACAGTATTGTTTAATTAATAAGTCATCATTATTATTTAAATTCCATTACTGTAATTTCTAATAAATGTACAATTAAGCAAGTGTTTAGTACTTAAGCTTTAAAATGTTGTCTCGAAACTTTGTGCAATGAATATCTATCGTCATTCCAGTTACCTTTCAATTTGCTTTGGATATAGAAATTATTACTGTCAATGATTTAAAATTTTAAAATATTAATACGATTTCCTATTTTTGCTACGACATTGGAAACCAATTGTGTGGTTCTGGCTACTAGTTGTAATATTACGGAGTTTGGCTCGTATAGAGACTATATAAACCAAATACGGTGTTTGATCCTTTTAGCTGTCATATGGGAAAACAGTTTATAAATTTTGTAGTATTAGTAGTAGTAGCCAAGTGTGTAGCAGTATTAGTAGATATAAAAGTGGTGGTTATAGCGGTAATTGCTACAGTATTAGTAGGTAAAATGTACTAAATTGGGTATCTTGAGAACTATACTTCCCACTAAAACAAAACCCAAACTGTAAAGAGGAAAACTTAGTTTTTCTTAAACCTAAATTTTAATACGCGTATTTAAATATTTAAAAAAATAATATATCGCAATTCTTTAGCTTTTAATGACTCTGTTAATCAATTATTTCATAAATGTGGAACAAACTATTCCTTAATGTAAGTTCCATTGGTTGGATATATAGTTTAACCTTGCATACCCTTCTTTATTAATATTAATCGGCTCTTGGACTCAGATATATGTTATAAATTTCTATTCAAATTTTAATGTTTGTTTCGCTTTTGTTTGTTCAAATTGAGATTCTGTTCGACCTGTCAACGTTAACCCTCATTCAATGCTTTTAACAATATTGTGGTTTCTACAATATTCAAAGTATTTATCATATTAGTATGTGCTAAAGTACTTACATTTTCACCAGTAGAGTATGTATTCTAATTAAGAACCAATGAAACATACAATTACAAACATTTTTGGAAGGATGATAGGAAGCCCTGGAAAAGAAAAACAACGTTGACTTTTCACGAAATGAAGAACATTTGTTTGTGTTGTTTGTTTTACAATGTAGTGAATTTAAATTTGTTAAATAATTAATTTGTATACCATCAAACTGTTAGAGTTTCCAAAAGAGGTACTATCTTTGTCCATGGTGTTAATTAATCATACACTAAAGATCAAGAGGTTGTATCTATTTATTTTCAGCTTATGAAGATATTTTATCAAGGATCATTGGACCACATAAGACATTGTAACTATCAATCACTACTGACTTCACATAACACAAACCAGACCAGATTCAAAGCATAATTCACATATATGGAAATCACTCATTTTCAAATCAACCTATCATTGTACGTAACACAATATAGTAAAATTGAAATCTCAAAATTCAGCATTAAAATGTAGACCTGTTATAAGAAACAAATTGGTCGAATCTCTGAATCTCAATCTTTCAAAAATCAGTTTTGATCACAATAAAAGATTTTTCGGTTTTGAGTCTCTGAGAATATCGAATGATAAGTCGATTAAACAATTGTATCACATTTCAATAAATATAATATACATGACTAAAGAAACGAAGAAAATTTTTAATTATGGCGAATTGCCAAGAAAGCTAAACATTTCTTAACGTTTTTGGGATATTGGCATGTACGAAAGTACTTACATTTTATTCCTATTAAGAACCAACAAAATATACAATGCCAGAAATTTTTGGAATGGTGATAGAACAATCTTTAATAAAAGTGTTAATTTTTTACGAAATAAAGAAAAAAAAATGTGATGTTCATCTTACAATATAAGGAACTTCAATATGTTATATAGGTAATTTTTATATCTTCCAACATTAGTAAACAGTTCAGACTTTCTTTTTTTTAATGATGAACCTGAAACTAATTTACATCGCAGACAATGATTTCATTTACACTTATGGGCACCTAGATTAACCTAAAAATAATCTTTATGCAGTAAAGAAGCGCTTTAGTTTGTATAAAATGGAAAATGATGGTTATTATTACGAAGCTCTGCTTATGCAACTAATATGACGTTTTCTAGCCAAGTCCAGACACTTTGATCTGGTACCGAGTTTACTCAAACGTTTAACTTTCAAACTTTCATTCCAATGTGATAAAGTCCATGGATTTGAATCTTGATATATTTATAGCTATCCCTTACAGTCAAGGGTAAACATTGTACCAATCTCTGAATGTTAATTTTTATACTAGCACGTTTCCTGCTATAAGCTGAAATATTTATTTGTAAATACAATAAAAACCTGTTCTCTTCCAAATGACCCTTCTTCCAACACATTTAGCATATAGCTTTATCTTCTATTCCAGTTGGGAACAGAGAGAGAGAGAAGCTTGTCTCTGTCTAGAAAAAAGTATATTATGATGTATTTTAAAATGAAACACTGAAAGAGAGAGCAAAGCTCTTTTCATTTTAATTAGCCACCTCTGAAACTTTTCGTTTTAATTACAAGAAGAATTTCATTTTCCTAAATAAGTTGGAGAAATGTTTTTTTTTATTTTGTTTTATTTGCTTTGAAGTAACATGTACAGAATTTTTCTTTCTTCCTGTTTCAGTTACTCGTTTTTTTTTTAACCTAGAAGAGAGCTTAAATAAATAAATCACTTTCGCGTGGACAATATGTCCGCAATGAAACAAAACAATAGCGTTAAGCGATATCAGAGAAGCTGAGCCATCGTTGTTAAAGGAGCAAAACGATGCTCATAATTCGTATCCTTGTAGGTTATACAGATTTTACCAAAAACGAAGAGAAAAGGCGAGAAGCGGAGAATAAGATAGCTATGAAAAATGATGGCGGCAGAGAGGTTATTAATCAGAAGCCACGGGTTTATATATATATATATAAGAAAATTTGGCGAAAGCAATTTCGATGTTTGTCTACTGTTTTTTTATAATTCTTTTGTTTTCACATACACTCCCATTCCACCTAACTTCTTCATCTGTCGCCAGATTCGTTTTCATCTCATAGATGAGTGGTGGTGATGATGTACGATACTTGGAATGAAGAGGGAGATGACGGGTGAAGGGTGGGGAACAGATTATCAGAAGAAACAGTTCCCGCTTCTCTCATTGCGTAAGATAAAGGATGTGTCTCGCTTCTGCCCACGACAGAAATTGAATACTGTCTAGGTGTCTGTAATTTTTTTTCTTCCTCCACCGTTTCTTATAAGTAAAAATCTTTAAGAGGAGAATCAAAAGTCATTACTCGCTGGAACTGCAGAAACTGTCTAGAATAAAATATGTGCTGTATGGAACAATAAATGAAGTTCTAGGTAAAAATGGATAGTGTTTATTATAGAATAACGATAATAATATAATTGTCTGACAAGTGATGTTTAAATTAGGTCTGCTTTTAGTTGTTATTTCTAAACAGGAAATCATGCAAAATCTCATCGAAAAAATACAGAATGCAAACTTTAATAGAAACTATTTTAGCATTTGTAATATTATAATGTATGATACCATAGTATAGAATACTAAATTATTTCCAATTTGTACTATCGTCCACACACTGTTTGATAAGAACTCAATCGATAAATTTGTTCATAATTTCTTTTGAATAGATCCCAATGGATTAACATGGACTTCCTATTATCATACGAATCTACCTAACGGTCGTAGCTCAACTGGTAGAGTGTTGTCTTCCCATTGACCTAGAGTGTTCCTAGTGATCAATCTAGATCGATGACAGTCGAAATTGTAACAATGATGTATTATTATATTTATACATCTGATCCGTAGATTAGTCAACTACCTGAGACGGTGATAAAAAAACAAACAGATGAAATGCGCGGAGGGAGTAGGTAAAAACGGCAATTGCCTTCGACAGGTTTCTGACTGGGTGTAGTCTGCCAAACTATTTCAACTGATTAACAGCAGTTATCTGTTCGATTTCAGTAATATTTAGTTTATTGTCACGTCATTGTTTAAGAATGATCTATTTTATGTGTAGTTCATTTGTATTAGTTATTTAATATGTTAGTTCATTCTAACACCTGCAAAAATAGAGTATAAAAATTGATATCCAAGACTACCCATCAATATTTATTTACATTTAAGTTAGTATGTCTTTCATTTCTCTAGTTCAGCTATTCTTATTTGTAGATATTTTAGATTATATAGATGTTCTTCCTTACCAGATATAGTTAAACTACAATGAACTCATCATGCACTGAGACGTATGCGCGAACAAAAGTTTATGTGCGTTGTTGAAACATAACACACAGACTTTTGTTCGCGCATACGCCTCAACTGTTCAAAGTCATTCGCCTGTTTTATGATGCCAGAGAAATAACTTGGCACTTTTAATAACACGAATTATCAGTGCGGAACAATTTCCCTTTGAAATTTCACTCCTACATGCGTGCGTCAGGTCTGTAGAATTTTTTTTACATATTGAGTATCGGCTTAATAACACACGTTGGCCAGTACAGAAAAACGATAAGGAAAGAATACAAACATATATAAGAAAGATTAAAACATGAATTAGGTTCCGTCGCCCACACTAACTTTACAGTATCTGGTATTTAAGGGTCAGATAGTAACAAAAACCTATAGATGCTCAACGAACTCAATGGTATTATGGAAATGAACGGTCAAAATCTTTAAATAAAAATTGAAACTTTATTTCCGAATAATTTATTACATAATTCCACGTTTTCACTTACACCTGAATTAACAATGTTCCTTATTCCCTTGAATAAATACATCAGGGGACTTTTACACTATCATTAAACATTCCATCTGGCTTTTCAAAATCAAAATGCATAAATACACATCCAAAAACAAAC
>JAGDQP010014648.1:7649-44643 GCA_022664845.1 Lepisma saccharinum | reverse complement strand
GTAAAGTAAACTGAATGTAAGTATTTCAGAACATCAAATCTCAGCAATAGCATGTATTCCGAATACAGTATAACAAATTTTCTTTAATACAAGAAGTACTGTAACTATGTTGTTTAATTTTAACAATGTTTCAAGTTTTAAATTTCCAATATATATATATATATATATATATATATATATATGATATACGAGCTGATGTAACAAGCGTTCTGTTATATTTTGAGTTGTTGGGTTAATACTTCAAATGCAGTTATGTGCCGTGCGGTTTCTAATGAGCATCCGACTTCTGAATCTCAATGGCATGAATAGTTATGCGTGGGGTGTAACGTGCCTTGAAGGGCTGCTGCTTTCGTCAGAACACTAATGATGATATAATGATCTCTCTAACATAACTTTTGGACTAACAGTAGAGAAAGGTGGCGATAGCATTTTCTAAATATAAATTACCAAGGTAGGAAGCATCTGATCGCACTGAGGAAAAACTTACGGAAGAGGCTGGGATGATCCATTACACCCACCACAGATGTTCGAAAGGGGGCATCCATTTTTTGTTTCCTCCCCATCTTGTTCATACATTCTGGAATTGAGCTTCTTAAGATCTTGTTTTAAGTACGTCACACACACAGACACTGTGTTGTAAGATGTTTTTATATGGTGGCGTTCCAAAAACTAGACTTACCCACCAACATTAACACACTGTAAATAATGGACACTGAAGCTTTAAAAAATAGTGAACTATTGGAAACCCTAGAAAAATTGACACAAATTACTTTCATGCCACGTCTGTCAAGTGACGTGCGGCAAATAAGCTGTATACCAGAGCTCATTGTGGCCAATTGTAAAGACTATGCTCTTAACATTTGAATCTTGAATTTGAGAAACCCCACGTGTCCTCTTTTTTTCACAAAATGACTGCTCTGAAATTGCATTCCTCTTTCATACGCCTTTTATTTAGCACAGTAACCTCACTTGCCTATAGTTCACATAGGTGTTATACAATGCAGAAGTTCGTGTGACTGTAAGAAACCCCGTATGTCCACCACATTAGGCTTCTCCTTCCGCCATAAAAAACTAAGTATACACGAACACTTCTTTTAGAATACACTAACTGTAGTAAAAGTTTTTCCAGGAACTGTTCATATGAATAAGACAATTTTCCCCCCCCCCCCCCCAAAAAAAAAGAAACTTCAACAGACGTGCAGTGTTTCTTAAATTCACGGTTCATTTGATTTTGCAGTTAACGTAACGTTGACATGAAATTAATATAAAACAGTTAATTTTTGTAGTACTCAAAACAAATTAAACGTGTAAAAGGAAAATGGTGGCATTTTCAGATATAATTAACTTTTATTGCTTCAATAGTATATGCATATGCTTTGAAGATATGTATATGAGGTAGTGTGCAGAGTTTTGAAGACTTATAAAATGTGTTCTTAGGTACATACATTTATTTGTCTGTATAATATTGTAATACTACAAAGAAATCTGTAAAAACAGAGCATTGTTAAAGCTTCTCCATTGCCAAAGAAACAATGTCAAATTCAATTTCTTTTATACTGATACAATGAAGTGAGCATGTAATGGACCGTTCGTTCTTCGCATATTTAGTGTACTCAGTACTCGGTAGTGGTACTATAATAAGTTTTTAAAAATGAAGGATGTGAAAGAATTATTATATATAAAAAAATAGTTTTCTTTTTCTTGCTTGTAACCTTTATTTGTAAAAAAAGGTTAGAACATTTTCGATAAAAAGCAAGGTTTACTCCATTTTGAATTACATATTCTGTTACTTGTTAAAGATAGTTATAATTGTATTTGCTCGTAGAAAAATCAAAAGACAGTTTCATCTTCAGTAGTAGCAGCCTCCTTAAGTTTTGAAGTTTTGTTTAATTTTTCTGTTTATTCTAGGTAAATAGTGTAGTTCACTTTTTACTTATAAGATGTTAATAAATGAGTTTTTTTTCTACTATTTTTAGTGTAAAATTCAGAAATGATCTCCTCGCAAAAATAATACTATAATTTATAGTAAGGGAGGATAGGATGTTTGTATGTTAGCTGGTTTTCATATTCAGTTTTGTCAAAGGTATATATGATTTCATGTTAACACATGAAAGATAGACATTACCGATATAATTTATATTGAAACATGTACTTTCTCTTGGTTTTCTTCTATATATAGATGTGTATACTTAATTGGCTGTTTGGTTAAAGAATCATACAAAAATGCTAAATGGCACTCTCAATATTTAGAAGAAAGAATCGCATGCTGATTAGAAAAATGGAAGAGAATGTAAAAGCCTTAACTACTTTTTTTTATCACTTTTGTAAATGCTCGATTAATTTCGAACTCAGCCTCGTGCTTATCAACGGGGACACACACCAATGCAACATTAACCCATGTATCAGCAAGAAATTTTAACATGAGCAGAATAATATAATTGGTTCATTTCATTTGAAAAAGTATAAGGAATTTTACGATTACGGAGTTGTTTTGAAAATTGTTTCTTGTGTACTGAAAGAATCCTTTCTGTGCTTAAGATTTGTATATAGCTAGAAAAAATATTTTTGTAAGACACCGATATTGCTGTAAACATATGTTCAGGAGTTAAAAAAAAAAATATGTTAGTAGGATAGCTAAGCTTTGGTTTAGCATATTGGTTGTCGCTTCATGTACCTATGATTGTATGTGTGTTAGCGTGTTTGTAATGAAGAATGTATCAGCTGCTTATACGAAATTCTTGTATGTTCAGTGTGAACGCAGGTATCACTCAAAACTTGAACATTTCTTTACAAAGGATAAATAAATATTTGTTTAAAATCAGTCTGCAGTAATTATTTCTATACTTGTAACTAAATGTGTGATGCATCCTGTTGCTGTATGTCTTCCTAGTCTCTTCCTTCACAGGTACAGATACAGCTATGGACGAAAGTTTTGTTGCATGTCTTTAGAGAATATTTATTTCCCTGTGAGGGAAATTGCGCACGGTAGAGGGAAGTACCATAACATTGAAAAAAATATCAACATAATCCGATGTTAAAACGTAGAACAGAACAGTTACTACATTTCAAGATGTTGGAGCCACAGGGTGGGGCATGAACACCTGACTTAAAAAAAAATGTTTTTGTTCAAAGATACTGTTTAATACTATCAAAAGTTAGAGAATTTAATAAACCCGATGTTTATCTAGAGTTTAATACCAGCTGTTTTACGTGTGAAAAAAAAAATGTTGTTCTTGAGATGGTCATCCTGTTTTTCCGAACGTTGTTTCATTCACCGTGGAATAGAATTCATTACTCGCTGTAACAAGTTCTTTGTGATCTCATCTAAAGCCACTTTAATGCGTTGCGTCAGCTTGAATGCTTTATGCGTTTTCTTAACGCTGTAAATAAGGAGGACGCTAATTATGAAAAAAAATGGCTAATTTTACGATCTACAGATCCTTCACTACATTTTGACATATTAAGAAGTTTACTACCAACTTTTTTTTTTTTATTTGGTAGAACCAAGTACCGGCCTTATAGGAATTGATCATTTCCTCTGCGTCCTTGCAGAAAGCTGAACAGATGAAATATGAGAGATTGACTTTCTCTACAATCCTAAAGAAGGCATTCAACTTACTCCGTTCATTAAAATAATGTGTTAAGAGGTAGGATATTCCTTAGTACAGTACTTTTCTAACTTGATATTTCGGACCTGAAGAAAAGAGGGAAACATTACGGAGTGGGAAATATAATTAAAAACAAACATTAAGGCAATTCTTAATATTTATTTGGAACTTTAGCGATCAAAATTTTATAGCCACATCTGCGATTAATATAACCTATTTTAGTTATTGTGCAAAGCTGGTTAATATTGTCTAACTATCCCAAAAGTAGTAAAATAATTAAAAGGAGACCTTTGCCATGAACCGGTAAAATAATTTCGCGGGTCAGTGGTTGAAAACTCCTATGAGGTCTACGGTATCATACGTAACACAACAGTTTATCTTGTAACTGTATTCAGCTGTCAGAACAGCTTAAAACTTCTAGTGCATTCCCTGAGCCTCGTTAAATGATTGAAAGTACTCTTGACAAATTTGGTCCGAGTTTTCACATTTTGGATTAACAGTCATTACAATTTAATAATATTTCTATCAAATTTCTTAAATTTGCACTACAAATAATATACATGTGAATATACATTACGAATGTAATATGGATGTAGGGTACCTGCTGTTTCTTCCGAATTCTTAATTCAAAGTCTGCACTTCGTAGCTGTGGTTTTGACTGCGGAGCTATGTCCGAACACTTCAATCAATATTTTCTTATTATAAATAGTATATACTGTATATATATATATTATTAAATCTCACCAACGTAGGGTGAAAAAGCTACCAGATTATTGTTCCAATGTTCCTTTTCAGCTTTCTCGTTTTCTTCCGACTAACCTTTATACAGCTGTCAGATGTACTGATCGAGACTGTGCTTCCAGTCAATTTATATTTCGTGTGATTAGCCAAACTGATGTAATTTATCTAATGGCAAGCTCAGAAACTTCTTTCTCCATACTTGAAATTATGTGAGTTGTATGCTTCAGGTTACATCAATCGTTTTCCATTGTGTCTATACTCTGTCCTTTTATTGTTCTGAATTTAAAGAGAACCAGTAATAATATTGATAATACTTTTCGAAGCAAGCGGCCGTAGCTCAGTTGGGCTTTGCATTCAGAAGGTCCAAGGTTCGTATTCAGCGGCCTGCCCATCCCAGGATTGCTGAGGGTATTTTCTAAGTAATCCCAGCTAATATCTGGGTTGTGATACCTTGAAACAAAGCCTGGCCAACTACCCCCCCCCCCCCTCTCCCCGTCACACACATACAAATTCTCTCCACTACCCTATTGTAATCCAGGTGGTTGTAGCATTTTATTTCGTTCAAGCTTAGGTTATAGTATGCGCCCTGTACTAAATTATTTACCATCTCATTTCAGCTGTTTATACGAGGGGGGACCCAAAAGAAACCGGAATCGTTCTCTGGTGGCCGGATCCGTTGTAGTACGTGCTTCCGCCGCTAGATGCCTCTTGCAGGGACCCTTCTGCATCAGTCTACCGACCAGCGGTATCGAATGAAGTAGTGATGCCACGTAATAAATATTTTTGTTGAGCGCCTCTCGCTTATTCGGCGATTTTTGTGATACTGAAAAGTGGAATCAACGCGTGAGGCTATGAAATTCTGTTTTCTGTTGGAGGAAATAGCTGTAATGCTTGAAACGACTTACAAGGAAGCTGCTCTGGGAAAACAAAACTTTACGAGTGGTTTTTACGTTTCGAGGCCACTTGAAGACTAACCTCGCTCAGGACGACCATCGACCTCCCGAACGGACGAACACATCGCCAGACCGTCGCAGAACCACTGAGAAACTTGTTGATTTCTTTGCTCCGCCCTGGAGTTCCTGCCAACGGACTTTGAGCAAGAAATTGCAAATGAAAAGAGTTGCAGCAATACTCGTGCTTTAGCAGCAGACAAAACCTTGATTCTGAAACAATTTTTAACGAAAAACAACATGATTCAGCAATTGCGCCCGCCATAGTGACTGTTTTATTCCCCCGAATGAAAAAAATCCTCAAAAGAAAACTTTTTGAAGTTGTGCAAGAGGTGAAGAAAAATTCGAGGGAGCCATTAAGAGGTATCAAAACTTGGCAAGAGTTTCACGACTGCTTCGAAAATAGAAAACTGGTTTAGACCAGTGCTTTTTATCAAATAGACAGTACTTTGAAAGCGATACCCAAAAATAAATACTCACAATTTTATTAGAAAATTCTGGTTTATTTTGGGTATCCCCTCGTATATATATCATACAAGCAAACATACTGATCGGGCAGAAACAAATTATATTTTTTTTTTCTTCCGTCATGATTAGAATGTGCACATGCAGATTTTGGCCACTCGAGCGCAATTACTCTGGGAAATATCGATGAGATACGCGTAAAAGTCAAATTCTGTCTGTGGAAAGTGATCAGAAAGTATGGAAATATCCTTATGTTCTTAAATTGCTGAAGGAAATGGAAGACAAATACACAGTAATTGGTACTGGGTGGAAGGCACTACCTGTTGGAGGGTATGTTCCAGTGATGGGAAGTTTCGTTCCTTCTCCGAATTCGTCTCTCTTGATTAAATTCACGAGCAGGAATTGGAAAAAAAAAGGAACGAATATTTTGAGTCCTCTGGATCGACTTGCTTTCCCTGTTTTGCTTCGTTCACCAATCCAATTCCTCAATTCGTCTTTTCTCGGCAGCAATCGCGTTTCTTCGCTGCCTTTCAGTATAAGGCGGAGATGTGGATATGTGTGTGTGTGTGTGTGGTGAAACATGCGAGAATGGAAGCATACTCACAAAACATGACTATTTAATATACTGTACATACAATGGGGAATAGCAGACACGTACCTCGAAGTTTGTTTCGGGGGAGGGGGGTCGACCGCCTTGGAATTACACGCGTAATAACGTGTAATTATTACTTATGAATTACAGCATATCTCTACTGCCCAGGAATACATAAAAAGGGACCTAACCTAACTGTTTTTTTTTTTTTCAAAGCTCCTAACAACAACGTTAGGATACTAAAAATTCCCCACTTCCCATATACCTTCCTTTACAACCTCCACTAATTCTCGAATTCAAAACAATAAATATTATTCTATTTAAGATACCTGGTGTAGTAAAAAGTAATCCATTATTTTTGCATGACATTGAAGGCTTGACTTACCATAGTTAGAATGATCCGATTTAGGTCACATATGCGCCGTTTTGTTCGATAACGTGTTGCCATTAGGAAGGTAATATCATGATGCCTCTCTTGACGCGAATTTTGCACCAGCAAACGTGTTCGCCATGGACAGGAACAGATGGTAATTACTCGGTGCCAGGTCCGGACTATAAGGTGGATGCATAAGAACCTCCCAACCAAGCTCCCGGAGGTCACTATCGATGTGTGTGGTCTGGCGTTGTCCTGGTGGAACACAATGCCTCTCCTAGTGGCCAAAGCTGGGCGCTTCTGGGCGATTGCTGCCTTCAGACGGTCCAATTGTTGACAGTATAGTTCCGAGTTAAGGGTTTGGCCGTAGGGGAGCAACTCATAGTAGATAATTCCACCACACACACAGCAAAACCTTCCTGGCCGTCAATCCTGGCTTGGGCACCGTTTGCGCCGGCGCACCGCGCTTCGACCACGACCGTTTTCGCGCGATGTTGTCGTAAGTGATCCACTTTTCATCACCAGTCACCAACCGCTTCAGAAATGGGTCGCTTTTGTTGCGATTCGCAGATGGAAATTCGGTCCATGAGGTTTTTTTGCGTTAACTCGTGTGGCACCCATACATCAAGCTTCTTTTTGTATCCAGCCTTATGCAAATGGTTCCACACGGTTTTTTGTGCAATGTTTAGCCCTTGGGCAATCGAAACAGAGCTTACATGACGGTCGGACGCGACAATGTCCATGATTTTATCGACATTTTCGACTGGCCTTCCAGTGCGTGGTACATCTTTGACGTCAAAATGACCGGCACGGAATCGACGAAACCAAAATTGCGCGTGATTGGCTGTTACAGTATCAGGACCATAAACACTATTCACATTTGCAGCCGCCTGGCTTGTGTTTTCGCCTTTATCGAAGAAAAACTGTAAAATATAGCGTATTTTCTCTTTGCTAGTGTCCATTTTGACGCGCGCTCACACAACACTGAGTCAACTCATCACAACTATCTGAACAGTGTTTGTAGTACGCAATCTCATCGTTTGAACGCCATCTCGTTGAACCCGATCGGACTTATACAACGTGAGATACAGATCACTGAAGCCATCTATTGGCAAAATAATGGATTACTTTTTACTACACCAGATATGAAAGCTAGTCTACTCAAAGTGAGAATAGAGGCACAATAATCCACATCTCCCAATGATTTTACACTTCTAGAAAAGACTTTAACACACACACAAGAAATGTTCATCTCAATTACGAAACACTCTACAGCATGATTTACTTATTTAAAAAAAAATCCTCCGTGCACTTATGATTTTATTTCATGTGCCCTGCCTGCCGTCAGCCTTTCCAAAATTATCAATTCCACACATCCTTTAATTTTCTGTAAGTAATTCCAGACACTATCTGGTATGTAATACCAGTATTTTCACAGAAAAATCAATACAAACTCGAAGCCGCTAATAGTTCACTCCTGAGTGTTTACATTCCAACATTACATCTCCCACTAAAACAAAGCAGAACCAATCAAATTCTCCCATCACAACCTCGAAGAAAAACAAATGGCTAAAAACAGGAGTCGGTGAACCCAACAATAAGTTACTATAGCATCAAAACAACAGAGATAGAAGGAAAACAACCACCAGCAAGTGCTTTTATTACATCAGTGATCAAAAATAATTATCAGTGCAAAGTGAATGGTGTTAAAAATAATAATAATAAAAAAAAGTTTCATGATTATGTTATATACTGGCCAAGTCTGTTGGGCTTGAGTAAAGCAGAAGGGCCACCTTAAGGATAGTATAGTAGTATCGACGTGTGTGCGTCTCTTCTTCTCTACAGCAAGTCTACGGTACTAATACCGAAATATCGCAAGAAATTATGTAAATATTAGTGTTGTGTACATGAGTGTGTGTATTTTTCTACGAGACAAATAAGTTGTAAGTATTTTCCTTACCTTTTATCATAAATTTACCAAAAAATTTGGGATCGGGGGAAAGATTTTCTAATAGTGATATTTCTTACAGTGCAATTTGCAGATGTTAATGATCGTATAGCCACTTGGTTCCGAATATCCTCAGTATTAACATCGTCATTGATAGATTATTTATTTATTCATAACACAACAGACAATATGCCTAATTACAGTGTTTGAAGGTACATTATAGTAATTGCAGATAGAAAAGATAATCATATTACTTCACCTGCAATCCTTTTAAATTCTTTATCAGTCATTCCAAATATATCTACATTAACTTTCTGCTCAATTTTGTTGTAGAAAGCACTGATTCTCCAAATTCAACTAACAGCGCGTGACTGGAGAATAGACCGATTGGTTAAGCAGAAACTGCCAGGAAGATATCCATGCTGAGCAAGATGGATGTACGGCGAAGTGGATTTTAATAACCTATCCTTAACAATCCTGTCTCACACGTTGTCGTGTTGTTATTGACCAAATATTCGTTGCCTGACTTTGTCTTTAAAGATATCTGCTGTTCTGTGTCACCTCTATTTTCACGAAAAAGAAATATATCAGTTCTCTCCGGAAGCCGAAAATTGATTATAGTTATTTTTTGTCACTTTACTTCCTCCGCTTCTACTGTGTATATGTGAAATCTTAGTTTAATGTAAGGGCTATAGAAAAAGAGCTTTGGCACTGAACACACATGCAACAGCGGTCAAGAGTCATTAGTAGGGTCCAGATTCTTAGGTTTTAACGTATTTTCTTCCTTATTTGCTAACATCACTTATATTTTCGTTTCAGTCATTTCTTAATCAGATGTACTAATCGTATAGGTCCTTAAAACGGCTAAAATGAGTTAAGAACTTAAAAAAGGCTAAATTGAACTTTTCAGGAAAAAAAAAAAAAGAATGTTGGCATTAATATGTGAAACTCCTATTGTTAATAGGAAAAAACGTTCACAAATGTGCATTTGTTTTCAACTTACTTTTAACTCTTTGCTGTTCTCTTGTTTTGTTCGGTCTGAGCCAAAGTTGCCTAAAGGCCTTAAATAAAATTCAGTTCAGTTCTTGTTTTAGTTGGTCATGTGGAAGTATTGCAGAGCTTATTATGGTAGCCATGTACCGCGAATCTGGTAACTGCGTAGCGTAGTACATTGTCTGCATTAACAAAGTAAAACTATTCATTTTAACACAACAATGATTGAGACGTTAAAAAGAAATGTAATTGTTGTTGTGATCCAGCAGATCACGATTTAAGGTTTAATGTACCAGGGTGAGTCATATGTTCGTAGCGTTGGGTGGCCCCGCCCACTCGATGCCGGAAAACCATGTGCAACGTGTAGAACAGGTGAAGGTGGTGGTGGCAGAAAGCGTGTCACGTGTGTGTCTGATCACAGCGCTAACGGTGTGTGGGAGGAACTACGCGTTGAATACACAGTTGGCAGGACAATGGCTGAGAGAAATTTGTGTGTCGTGTGCTTCTGCGCCATTACTGGAAAAAGGGGTTGAATGCTGCAGCCAAGGAAATTTGTGCCGTAGAAGGTGAAGGTACTGTCCACCCGTCCACAGCTAGAAAGTGGTTTCAACGTTTTCGGTCTGGTGACACCAGTCTCGATGACAAGCCCAAGAGTGGACGCCATGTGACGACGGATATTGATGCCCTCCTGAACGCTGTTGAAGGAAACCCAGGAACCCGTACCCGTCAGCTGGCAGATGAGGTCCAGACATCACAAACCAGTGTCGTTCGTCATCTGCATCAACTTGGGTTTCGCTCCAGGCAACCAAGAATGGTTCCCCATGATTTGCCTCCCGCTCAAGCTCAACAACGTGTGACCCTGTGTGAAGAACTGCTTCGAAACCCAACTGACGACAGGTTTGGCGGCGGATCATCACGAATGATGAAAAGTGGATCTTTCTTCGTTATCCTGACACCGGGAAACAGTCTTCGACCAGGTACCGAGGCGCAGCCAGTGGTTCAAAGAGGGCGGTTTGAAGAGAAGACAATGCTGTGTGTGTGGTGGAATTTCGAAGGTCAGGTGCACTGGGAGCTCGTTCCACATGGTCGTTCCGTAGATGAGACATAGTATGCTGAACAGCTGTAACGGGTATACGACATTGTGCGCCGTCATTATCCAGCACTGGTGAACCGAAAGTGACTGCTCCTCCAATTTGACAACGCTCCATGCCACAGGTCAAGGAGAGTCCGCCAGCACATTGCGGACATGGATGTCGTGGACAATTTACCACACACCCCTACAGTCCCGACCTTGCGCCATCTGATTTTCATCTGTTTCGTTCCATGACACACTTCCTGCGGGGCAGACAATTCCATTCCGTGGATGATGTGACAGCTGGCATTACTGAGTTCTTTGCTTCTAAGCCTGGAGCCTGGTATCGTCATGGGCTTGTGTCACTGGTGGAACGTTGGAGAAGGATCATACAGTGTGATGGGATGTACGTGGAAGTATGTGACTACACTAGATGAGGTATGGGTGTATTTCTCAGATTGTGACAAAAATTCGAGCCATCACATTTTACACGATGCAAAATTCCTCCCGAGTTCATCCGCCATTGCAAAGCAGCTTTCTCGAAGGGATTCATGGTTATTGCGGGATACTAATATCAAGGCAAGTTATCCATTCGTCAGGTTCCTAAAAACTAAAATCAACTCTGCCTTCTTTTAGCAACATAGCCTGACCCCAATTTATACAAATGATCTGCATCGTTTGATGGAAATGCCATCAAGTTTCTGTTCATATAGATAAGACTTCATCCCATAACTTTCTGCAACAGATGGCGCAAGACACCTGCATTCAAGCTATTCCATTTCACGATATACCGGTGAAGTCACCAGATGCCAGTTCTGTGGATTTCTGCGGATTTGACCCACTGAAAAGGGTACTTTCATCTCGTCGTGTCACCACTCTCCGGGGCCTGTGGAAAGCCCGTGAGGAGGAGTGGCAGAGGATTCCATATTCTGTAAATCGTGGTAGCTTTCTACAATGGAAGTTACGGTGCAGGACTATTGCGAAGACACATGGTGATCACCTTGAGGCCAGCCGATGGTGGTCCCGTGGATTATCGTAAGGTAGGTGCAAGTTCAAAATCGGACACATGTACGCGGATCGACCTTTATTGCTTCGAATGCACTCCATACGAGAAGTCAATTCTGAAGTGTTATGATTGCAGAAGTAGATTGTAACCTATGATTTGAGATTGAATATTTGTTGTTTCCTATCGCCCACGCTATGGTCGCTAGTATCGGGTCCTCTTTAGATATTCGCTGGAACTTCCTAATTTTCATACTTAATTTTTGTTCGGTGGTGCAAAGTCTTCCAACTTACATCATCGAGCAATGGGAATGTTGTTTTACTCCTTCTTTCAGTTTTTCCTATACATTATAATACGTTCATGACTTATTATATAGTCCATCTTGATCCATTTCTCGTACTAATCCATTCTACTATTTGACTTAAATCTCTTTTTAGTTGCAACTCCTTTTGGTAAAAGCATCAAATACACAAATTCATATATTAAATAAGATAGGAAAAAAAAAGTCCTACTCTCCATCAAGACCACAGCAACAAGTTAATAGTTGAATTGAGCAACCTCGTTCGACAACAATGATGACACTAAATCGTATGGGTCAATATGAAATTCATAAGATAACTTTATATTGGAAAACTCTCAGAACAGAACTTCACATATCGTATAGTAGACTTCAAGGAATTGAACGTGAGAACCACATTTCAAAAAAATCCTACAGACCTACGTTGAAGATAGTACCCATTCAGCTGAGAAGACTAATTCATTTGGAAAAATATATCAGCAAGCTATATAATGAAGGCCAACAACAATATTGCATCAACTTGTAACATGTATGTTTGTGTTATTCATTAAGAAGACGAATAGCTTGTTTTGTTTCCTTCAAGATCTCGAATCTATGATTATTAAATACACTGAGGATTGAAAATAATTCTACAATGCTAAAAGTTTCAGCTAACCTGCTGTAATTTACGAGACGAGACGAGATGGGAATGTTGTGCACTGTTCTCGTGGATATCCCCCCCCCCCCGTCAAAGGCGTACCGCACTTCAGGTTAAGTTCAATAGCAACGGCGGGAGGAAACATAAAGGGGATGTTTTATGGCGGTTCAATACAGAGACGACAAGGAATAACACAATCTTAATTTACTTCTGTTTAGTTATAAACCTTCTAGTAGAAAAGGACCATTATCGACCTGGTGACCCTCTTTCTGTTCGGGTAGCACCGCTACCGTGCTGTGGAAGTTTTTCTATCCATGTCTTTAACCATATTTGCCACACTGTATAACCCATCTCTTTAATCAGTGTGTCTATATCAGTACGTGGAATAATTTCTGCTGGTTCCATCAGATTACTGTTTTTACCCCCACTTACTCTTTCTTAACTACCGATATTATATATTGTTTCTTGAACAGAATTATTATTAATCAAAAGTTCATTGTTGTCCTGAGTACACGTACTGTTGATTGTATCTTCTTTGCCTTCTTGAGTAAATTCCCTAACAGAGTTATCGGTTTCTTTTTTTACAATTTTGTTCTTCTACATTTTTCTTTTTGTAATTCTAAAATTCTAGCCAAATTTGGATTGAAGAAGCTGTTTTAGAGGATAATATTGAACCTTGCATTATAAGGTGAGTTATAGATTTTGTGTCCTATGTGCATCAGTCATGGCTTTATTAAGAGGAATATAGTTCATGACCTTCACTTCGTGAGGCATAAGCGTCTCCAACTCTTTTTATACTACATCAGTAAAACGCCTTGAACAGAAAAATGTGTTAATGGCGAACATATGAAGCTGAGTTTACTCACAACAGCAGCTTACAACTTGGACTTGTAATGATCATTGCAACATTCATTTCATCGATAATAATCGTTTTGGAGTAAGCATTTATTTTTCTTTTAGTTTCCTTAAAAATATATATTAAAAAAAGGTATAAAAATGTTTAAAGATTTTTAGTGATAACGTTTATCACCAGGTTTAGTGAATTTGTAAGTTGTGAGAGATCATAGTCTTTATTTCTAACACTGTAGGTTTTCGTTTGTCTGTTGTTTTCCGAGCTGTCGAGGAACGGGAAGAAGAGCTGGCTCTTCTTCACTCTTGGATCGGATTGGCATCTGGTTGACGTTGCTCTGCGAGAAGGAAGTTTTTGCGATTCGTGTACGCCGGGAGGTGTGTTGGCTGCGCTGGAATGGAGGTTAAATACGTCAAATGAAGTGCGGCTTATTGGCTTTCTTAAATGGACTTTTCCGTTCGATTTCGAGTTGTGACTTTTGTGCGAGATCATAAATAACGTTTCTTAAACTAAAGGAAACTAAAACAGTAACTAAATTAATCCGGGAGGGATTAGTTGAATTTAGCTCGGGAAAGTTAAAAACTTGAAAGGATTAAATTCGTTAACAGTTTGGTTATAATCAGGTAATTTTGAATTAGATTTTAAATTAAATTTAATTTTTAAATTAATAATTCGCTGAAAATAAAATTGCAAATAGTCGGAAGCTGTATCGAGTCAGTTTCTGTTTAAATAGTGAAGTCTGAAATCAGAGTAGTTTGTGAAAGAAAGTCGTTGGAAAGGATTTAATTAAACCAAATAAGCATAACTAGCTAATTTGAATTAAAAATTGCATTAACAAATTAGTATATAAATCTTCGTTGAATAATTAAATAAAATTCTTCTGCCACGTGTCAAAGTTTAGTAGAGCGCATGCTGTGTCCGTTTAAATTGATATTAGCAATTAGACTTTACAAACATTGAAGTCAATTGGTGCATAAAATTCGGATAATTTGAAAGTTCGATTAAATCCATTGTATTCGTTCAATGAATAGAATTGACCCTATAGGAACTTAAAAAGTTGATAATTAATTGAAATTAAACGAAATTGTAAATTCGTGAAATTTTGTTTTAGTAGAAGTAGGTCCAATTTGGTATCCTTCTGTTAAACCGGCTTCGTAAGTAGTGAGGTGATCCTTTGTAGTTAATCTTCGATGACAGCTTTCTGGATTCATCGTGCATGTCGTGGATTGAATCCCTTTCTTTAAATAAATAAGAAAGACGAAAGGATCATTAGATTTGTTGCTTAGATAATTCGTTTAATTTTGGATTTGACTTGCGACTGAGTTAAAATTAATTAAACTAATAAACTAATTTTATTGCGTTGTAAATATGAAAGTTTAATCAAAGCATATGGTAATCAGTCTAAGGTCGTTTGTTCGATTGATATTGTCATTGCTCTTGAAGACTGGTACGCAGGATTGCACATTGGAATGGGTACTCGGTTTTCTACAAACTGTCCTTATTACTTCAAATGCTAAGTTTAATTTTTTCCTATTTGTTGTAGTTGTATGGATGTGCGTATGTGCGAATTGTTTGGGTCGGACGATTTGTTATTGCCTTCGTTACCGAATTTGATTGGAATCTTAAGGAGCTTTATTGAAACTTCGTTTTGTTCGTTTAGTCCTGTTTGGAATTTAGAAATCAGACTTACCGTAATTCTCTCACAAAATAAATACTTGACAAGTCAATATTATTTAAATAATCGTGTTGAATTTTCGAGATTTGTGATTTTGAAGATAACAAAGTTTGAATAATATTTGGATTTGATCAATAATGAACTTTTTTTTTCTTTTTTCAAACTAAATTCTGTTGTCATTTAATCTGCAATTATTCTCCTATTGTGATTTAAATTTACATTAATAAATGAAAATAAAAAAAAGTGTTTTGTTTGCTTTGTTTTGGTTTTCCATTCTGAAATTCTTGTTCGACTTATGCCTATTACCCGACAATGTCTGCTCTGGTGGAGTCAGATCTTTTCTGGACGCGGCGCTGCTGATCCGAAATTAAATTTTGGAAGCTTTTCATTTCAAGTAGATGATTTATAATTGATATTGATCAATGAAGATCCCTGTTTGTTATGAAGAGTGAGAGGTACTATAGACTACAACTTGTCTGAAACAACAATATTATTGGTAGAGTAGAGTCTCGTTTAACCAAATTTGATGGGACTAAGGGCGAGTCGGTTAAAGCAGAGTGCTTTACATACTTTAGTACTGTTTAGAAGAGCAACTTTATTTTAAAGTAAACTAAACAATTTTTCAAACAGAGGTCTTCTGTAATGTAAAATACAGTACAGTACATTTTACTGTATTTGCAAAGAACTAAAAAAAACTCTTAAGTGTGTTTAAATTTATACAGTACCTACTGTAGATGTACAATTTTAATTTGTTTGTACATACTACACATAGAAATGAGAAAAATCGAAGTTTCAAATCTTACAGTACTGTACTTCAAAATAATGTAAAATTAAAAGTAGTGCAATGTATTTTCTTATTTTCGTCTTTCATGTTTTGCGTAAGAGTACTTCATACTGTATTGTATTTAAATTTAAATTAAAAATTACGTGATTTATAATCACTGTATTTTTACAGAATATTGCAAGGATTTTTCAAATAACTCGTTTATAATTAAGAGTATAAATTAAACTGTTAATGGCATCTGTAAACTGTTAAATTAAAATTTTACGTTTTACTGCGTCGGGATTCGGTTAATCGAGATTAGTGTATTATAATGCAAGATTTTAACGTGAACGTATGCATCGCTGTTATACTTTGGAGCATTTTTTTACTTACCAGTATGAAATTGTATTTTTATGTAAAAATAGACAAGTAGACTATAGGATTCGTTTAGGTTAAGTCAAGACTATCAGATATGTATATACTTAATCGGATCAAACGATATAACATAAGTTTATTTGAACATTAAACAAAGCAGATGGAATTTTCTATACATCATTGTTTAGCACATCCTAAACTTTATACATTTCATTAGCATATCGTGTCTCTTTACAGATATTAAATTGTAGATACAAACACAAGAATGAATATATTAATCACTTCAGCTCTACGCACAAATACCATAGACACTGTTTACCAGCAATCTTTAATACCAGTAGAGTGAATACATATATAAAAGACACACACTTGCCAATTGCATCGTTTGTCTCGGTGTAACATATCACGCATTTTCCTGTAAAGTTTCGTAACTCTTTAGATCTAATACCCATAATATGAAATCTTGTGCTATTTACAATAATTATCTAGACACCTTGCATTTGTTTAATTTGCGAAAACTGCGTTCATTAACTCAATTTCTAAGCAACCAACTACATTTTTGTAAATTGAACAAAATAGACAAATGAACTGCTTCTTATATTGCAGTTGATTCCAGTGTTCAGGAGAAATGAACATCCTGGTTGAAGCGCCTGTTTGATCAGCACCTTTTAAGGTGAAAATGCCTCAGGTATTTTGTTTGAAGTTTCAGTAATGTTGCATTCGCTATGCTAAATTTCGTATGATAATAATGTAAAAGGGTTTAATAACTATATTCTATTAATTCATTATTTTTCTTTATTTCAGAAAAATGGACCTCCTAAATCTGTGTGGGTATCGCGTTCTGTCAATGGAATCATTCCTTGATATGCATTTAACATCAGAAAAGAAAAAGGAAGTACAATCCAAGTTACCCAGTTTAAATACATACTATCTGTGCTTCAGACGAACTGAAAAAACACCAGTGCCACCTGTGGAATTGGATTTGAAGATGTCATGGAAAGAGCTGCAAGATTTTGCTTTAATCAATGAACCCAAAGAGTTCACAGGAGAAATGGATGGTGTTCCTCTCACCATTTCAAATATTATGAATAACTCAAGTTGGCAAGACGTATATGAAATAATAGGAACAGATTTATTCAGATTTATGATACGTAAATGTTTCATATGCACAAAGAAAGGAAAGACTGTGGTCGTTGCAGTTAGTAGTGAGCAGCAGTTGCAGTTGAAGCTTCAGGAAGAAGAAATGATAAGAAAGAAAGAATTTGGTGGAAACTTTTTCAGATATGCGCAGAGGAAAGAAAGAGAGCGACCAGATGAAAAAAGTAGTGCAAAGAAAGAGAAGAAAGGAGAAGAAAACTGTCAAAGTGCAAAGAAAGTAGGTTATAAACAGGATTTAGTAATCAAATGGACATTTTGCTATTCACGAAATACAGTAATCAAGTGGCCGAAACAGCACATTCTAAGTGTCTGTAATTCTGATACAAAGGGAGCACAAAATCTGGCGAACGATGTTCTTGCTCAAAATGTAGGTGTAGTAGTACTAAGTGATAATCAAGAGAGGGAACTTGCAGAACCAAAGGCAGCACTTGAGAACATTTTACTTAAGTTACTTAAGAGGCATAAAAAACGTCACTACCTACCAAATCAGAAAAATTCGGAAGTTAAAAAACTCCGTGTCGACGAGAATGAAGTGTTTGTTTTTCTGAGAAACAGTATCCATCATATTATTCCTTTGGAACTTCTTGGATGTAAAAGAAATCTTTCACAGTTTTACAAAATAATAAAGAAAATTACCAAAGCCTCTAAAGGTCAGACTTTAAGCCTTGAGGAACTAATGTTTAGAATGCGACCATCACTGTGCCAGTGGCTTCAGGGAGTAGATAAAATTATTCAGTCTAATTTATTTGCAAAAGTGATTATCTGGCTGTTACGGGAGTACGTTTTCATTGCTTTGAAAACATTTTTTTATGTAACCGAAACAGCTGCTGAAAAGAACAAATTGGTGTGCTTTGGAAAGAGCAAGTGGCTAGGAGCTGAGGAAAGAACCTTAAACAAGATGATTGCTGACGGAAAACTACGTAAGCTCTCAGTAAGACATTTAGAAAATATAAGAGAGAAATCAGTAGGAACCGTTGGGAGGCTTCGTTTCATTCCAAAAAAGGGTGGCATCCTTCGTCCTATAATTATGAAAGATAGGTAAGAAACAATATTCTGCTAATTATTGTTATTTTAATTACGTTTTTTATTTTTTAAGATCTTTATGCAACTTTGTCTCCGGGCGGTTTAAATTACAAGTACTATGTTAACCAGGGAGGCCATATAATTAAAATTTTCGAAACTTACATATCAGTTGGTTTCGGAAATTCCTCGAATATCCTTTTTATTTTTGATTTTCCTATTTCTCTGAAGTTACTCACAATCCAGACAAGCGAAACGTTGATTGGGTTCTGTTACTTCAACTAGAAGTCGATTGATACGACAAAATTATATTTTTTGTAAAGTTTCCACCGTCGTGGAAAAGATACAAAGAATTACATAATTAAGAATACAATTTCGATAAGTAGCGACATGTAATTATATCGATTATTGAAGTATAGCTACACTGATCGTTCTATCCATCCACATACTGAAATATCATTAGGGCTTGAATTTCTTTGACGTAAAATCTTTAGAAATATGCATGTATTTGTGAATGACCTTAAAACCTGGAAAATCTAAAGATATTACAAAAAAAATACAAACTAAGCATTTCAGTTTCATTTTCTTTTAATGTATAGTACTAAAAATCTCTGTTTATTGAGTGTATGCAAGAAATGTCAACTGATGGTCAGCTAGGAGATAAAAAAGGGGTGAGGGGGGATATGTCAAGCGGCAAACGTGGACAACAGTATTTAAGGATACAATCTTTAAACTCCAAGGTTGAAACAAATAAGAAAACGTAGCTCTTCTTTTGTTGAGAGGGAGTTAAACCTTGTAAACAATCTTTCGCCTTCATGCTTGTATCTTGGTAACTGTTATGTACCCTTCATCTAATACTGTATTTCTAAGGAAGAGGTGTGAGAGTGAAACTCATTTTTATTAAAGGTACAAACATTATTATATTACATTATGAACAACAGTTATCTGAGGAAACGTTAAAAAGAACAAATGTAATGTCTTTATACCATGTTTTAGTTAAAATATTGTAATTTTTCGTTTATATACAACCAAAAGCAGCGAAATCATGTTCACATAACTTAGAACTGTGTTTAACTTAACTTAGGTATGCAAAAATAGGCTAGGATAAAAAAAATATGACATATAAAAGTCCAAGCCGTAATTGTCTTCATCATGCCAAGTTCCATCCAACTGACTGGTATGAGTTTGAATGGTCGTGATCTTCTTTATATTTAATAAGACACATTTCTTAAAAGTTATGAAGGTCAACCATGACGTTTAACCTATAGATGGATATTCACCTTAGTGCGATCCCTTGGGTTGATTAAAATAGGTTGACAAGGCGTATACACTTGATTTTATTGTAAGAACACACAGTATCTCTTTTTTTTTTACGTAAGTATGGATACAGGGCCTCAATATAGTTAAATCTCTTGGTATAAATACACATTTAAATTACCAAGGGACATCCAATAAATAAAAGAGGATAAAACATTTATTCTGTTGTATCAAATTAATTTCATTTCTTGACACTCTAAACACTATAATTTGTAAAATATACAGTAACTATGTTTTCGTAGCATTCGTTTATAATAACATGGCATCCATAGCACGAAACGTATGTCTGTTACAGTCTTCATAACCGGAAGTTGTTCAGTGAATAAGAACGAAACAGTGTTTAGTTTTGATTGCGTGATAACCCGTGTTACTTTGTTAGTAATGCTGTTAAGTGGCCCATCATTTTCTGTCACTAATTTTGGTTATTGAATGTTTATTGAAATCATTTTTATTAGTTGGGTTATTAATTCATAGTTATCTTCAATTTGCCCTGTACTTGAAAACAGATCCGGAATTATGTTGTGTTAAATGCTTTTATTTATCTTATTATCTAATTTGTATGTAAGTTTGACCGAAATGACACTGTTTTACACTGCTTCACTTTCTTGGTTACATTCACTATTATTTGGTTCTTGCACTTCCGTAGGTTGAGAGGCACTACCATTACTTTTCTTCTTCAGTGTTTTGTAAGACAATTGTTTCCTAACGTTTCTTGATTGGGATTTTAAGTCTTGATTTTCCCCTATACATTTTCACTTTTGTAGATTTCTTGGTGTCTTTTAGTTTTTCACTGTCATTGTTGTCTTTTCTATTTGTGATCCTGACATGTTAGTTACGATTTTTTTTTTATATTGATAGTGGATAATCGTTCTCTTCTAACCCTTGAGAGGGGGTGATTTGATTACTTTGAGCTTTATTTGTTTGTTTCAATACTTGAATTCGTGCTTCCTTATAGGAATGGTTTTCTGTTAATATTATGTTGTTTAATTAGTTCTTTGCTTTGAGGGTTGCTCGCTCTATGTGAATCGATAACGTAATCTTCACATTATTTATTTTCTTTCCTTCCTTATTCCATTAGATTTATGTCGAAAATATTTTAGATGGAATCTCATTTACATAAGTGGGCATAATTTACCACTTTTTTATTTTTCTTGTAATTACTAAGAAACTCGTAACACGTATTTCTGACTTCTCAATTCCTTTTTCAATATCCTTCATTTCTATAAAATAACATCAACTATTATGATCACATAATATGAGGATCAAACACTGTTCCTTAACATTCATAACTTTCTTCACAGGACATTGCTACTATTTATTATAGTATCCTCATAAAATCAAACGCTCATCATGTAGCAATGTTGCAACTACTAAGTACTATATCATACCACTACTTCCACTTCTACATAAGTAAACAAAACTGTTACTTACTAATGTGACACACTGTACCTTCAATCTCATTTAACATTTTCAATCAACGAAGTTCATTTGCTTTACATGATCCAAAAACACATGATATAAATGTACATATTTTTTCCTAAACAATCTAGCAGTTACTTTAACTAGCCTAATAATACAAACGAATCTGTAGTATAGATATGTCACCATTTAAATGATCTCTTCTGGTCTCTACTCTCCAGACGACAAAAGCACCATATATTTATTATGATTTGATGAGATCCAGTACTTTTTCTGCTTGATCACACTCAGTATCACGCTGTTACCGCCCATACATTTCTTTTTATCTTATCTTACTCAGTATCACGAAGAACAGCTAATTTCGGATCTAGCGAACTATAAGCCCGATTTTGATGCTTGAACTTGCATTTGAAAGCTCTTTGCCATTCTAAAACACAGGGAAAAAATGGATCGGTAGGACCTCCCTGGAACCCCCTAGGGCGGTGCGGGAAAAAAAAATCAGAATCTCACATTTCTGGTGATAGCACTATGACCCCAGACCATATAGGCGGCCGAAACTTGCGGAATCGTAATCTACGCTTCAATACCTTTCAAACGGTGTATCACACGTCAAAATCGGTGAAGGGGTTCATACATTATGACTTCTTGAGCCGAATCACAGAATTTTCACAAATGATAGAAAAGGGCCTCTGTCATTCTGTCCGTCTTTTTGCTTTAGCAAAAAATGGTTGGTACCAGGGGGTTTTGGGGCTCAACTGCGGGCCTCGTAGAGGCAATTGATGCTTATTTTTTTTGATAGGAGTTACCGTTTTCGAGATACGGAGCCTACTATGGTCCAAAATCGATCTTTTGTATGAAGACTATGCACTTTTTTTTAAAAAAATATGCAGCCTTACAAAATAAGTGATATCAGTACAAGAACCCCTTTGGGGTAAAGGGAAGAGTGACGCAAGAATTCTACTAACAAAAGAAGTGATATCCATTTGGCAAGCGACTTTCTTTGTGTCGCTATGGGGGAAGGGAGGATACTAAGTCTCTTAATGTTATTACAAAGGAAACAATTCCGCCATAGTGACACGAAGAAAGTAACTCGCAAAATGGATATCACTTCTTTTGTGAGTAGAATTCTTGCGTCACTCTTTGCTTTACACCAAAGGGGTTCTTGTACTGATATTGCAGTTACTTTTTTTTTTTTGTAATGAACCCATCCTTTGTCTAGTGAGCTCATCCTTTTTTATTTTCTCATGCCATAACGTATGTTCTTGGACCCAGGTTATTTCTTTTTGATCTATTAATTTGTTATTATTTTTCCGTCTCGACTTGTTACTTGTAGCGGACTTTGCCGGTTGCTGTTCACAGATTCAAACGGTCGAAGTATCTGTTTGACGTGTCCTTTTTGTTGTACTAGTTACATTCATAATCTTCTGAATCTTGTGTGTTCTCAAGTTCCTCGCGAATTACATCGATTCTTGTAACTGGTCCAAATGTATCTTGATTAATTCTTGCAGCAATTTGGGATACTTCTTGAAACTTCTGAAAAATGTCTCGGACAGAAAATTCTTTATCTGAAGTAAGTTTAACAAACGCATCTTTCTTTTCTAGCACGATCTCTTTCATTGAATATAGTCTTTGTATTCCTTTATTTTTAAATGCTAAACATTTTTCACCATCTGTAATTACTTTTGGAGTTGTTATTGTAGCTGATCTACGTTATATGAATTGTTTGGTACACATTATATTTTGTCCCCATTGTGGAAATAAAGTATCAATCCCAGCCTTCCTACTACATTGTGTGAGAACCCTTGTGCTGGTATAAGAAAAATTATATCATACTGCTACTTACTGTTCCCATATTTCAATGTTACCGTATCTAAAATGTCCAGCTTCATTCCATGTCTTACTTATTACTTTTGTGTAATCTTTCTAAGCCATTCAATCTAATTAATGTTGAAATAGGCATTAGATTCACTGATGAACTGGAATCTATCGTGCATTTGAGCGTTTGATTCTCATATTTGAAGTAAACATTACATGTATCTTCAGAAAAAAAAAACTATTTAAAAAAGGATGTTTGTCCTCTGTCATCATCAAAACATCGGTTAATCACATAGTATTTAGTTTATACCTTGCCGTCGATATATCGATGTCTTGGTTAACTTCGTCTTCTACTTGGCTTATAGCTTTGTATCTTCTACCTTT
Source organism: Lepisma saccharinum (assembly GCA_022664845.1). NCBI lineage: Eukaryota > Metazoa > Arthropoda > Insecta > Zygentoma > Lepismatidae > Lepisma > Lepisma saccharinum. Next base: position 21,187 of record JAGDQP010014648.1, on the reverse strand, counting down.
ACAAGCTTTAGCCATGTAATCCATGGGTTTGCATGTAAAACTTTTTCCTTTTTTTCTTTTTTCAGAGCAACTACACAAATATGTTTGTCTCTTGATGCATCTATAACATACATTGTGTTGTTTTGTTTTATCGAAACTATATTTGGTGTAGACTTATTTGTTTTTTTTATTATTATTATGGATAGTAATCAATGGTTTAAATGAAGATGTGGTTTGACGTAAGTATTGTGTATTTTTTTTTTTAATTGTTCTCTGTAGCAACAGTTTCAGTTGTGTCCTTTCGTGCGACTCCAATGAGAATATGGCCCCGTATCATATCTTCTACAGCAGAACCGAATGCACATTTCATGGCTTGTGTTTCGATCTCCATAGCAAATACTTGTATTGTTTGGACACCTGACTGTCTCAAGGAGTGGAATTTATAACGTTCAGCTATTACATTGGTCTTGGTTGCAAAATGTTCAATCAATCTTTCATTAAGATCTTTGAATGCTTGGTCCTTTACATTTCTTGGCGCAAATAGATCTCTTAGCACTTTATAGATTTCACGTCTAGTCTGTGTGATGAATACTGCTACTTTGTGATCTCGATTGTTATATTGTACATCACAATATGTCTTGAGTAATTCCATACTCTCTTCCATATCCATATTGTTACTGTCAATATTTTTCCAATTGCCAATTACTTGGAATCTGCGTAGAAACAATTTCGTCTGTGCCAAATCTGCTATGTTAATTTTCAGAACTAGGGAAAATATATGAATTGCAACCTGGTGTTAAGGTATGAATTTAACGAGTTACTAAGGAAGACAACGTATTCACTAAATATAGTAACAGTTCAATAATATTCACTGGTATACTTCACGTTCGGAACAAGTATTCCTTTTCTTTATTGTATTTCAACAATAACTTTAACATTATTCTTTGATACTTAAGCGGTAGTTCCTTTCCAACACAGAGGCTATTCATATCTCGACAGATTCATAATTTACCACTTCCTTATTTTTATGTAATTACTAAGATAAGAGCTCATAACTTGTATTTAGGATTTCTCCATTCCTCTTACAATTTCTATAAAATAACATAAACTATTATGATCACTTAATACGAGGATCAAACACTGCACATTAGTTAACCATCGTAAATTTCTTCATAAGACATTGGTACTCTTTATATCAGTAACTATTACAAAAACAAAAGCTCATCACGTAGTAATCTAGTAGTGTTACAACTACTGTTATACCATACCACTACAGGGGATATATGGGTTTTGTCGCTGTTATGTATCAGTGGCGGCTCGTGACCCAAATAATAGATGAAGAAGTACCAAAAAGTTCGTCCATCAACACACTCCTACAATCATTGCTTACCAATATTTATCCTGAATTTTCGGACTTACCGATAGTGCCACTATTCGAAAGATGTTGACTAGCTTTCTAGATGAGGACCAAATAATACATATTAATATCAATTTACTTCATGCATATCAAAATAACAACTGAAGTGGTACTTCACTAACCTCACCTGACGGGTCGCCACTGTTATGTATTATAGTTGTTTTTTTTTTTTTCGTCGTGATATTTAAATATATGATTATTGATAAAACATAATGTGTGTATTTATTGCAGGAATAAAAACAGTACAATCTGGAAAGATGCTTTGCTGTTACTTGTGGCTATAAATAATTTGATGGGTTTTACCTCAGTTAAAAATATGTACGAGCTGTGGTATGGTTATAAGAACTATTGGAAGTCAATCGGTTGCATACCTCTGTACTTTGTAAAATGTGATATTAAAGATGCTTATGGGTCAGTGAAGTACAAAAAATTAAAAGAAATCCTTACATCTATTGGAAATACGCTTGGTTCTCTGACTGTGACATTTAATGAATTCAGGTGTTTCCGTGTAAACGGAGGAAAATTAAGATACAGCACTGTGTTAGTCATGGACTCCAGTAAGAATTTCGAGAATTTATTTCCCGTCAACACTGTGGCGAAGTACACTGGCAGACAGAAGGTAAGGCAGTGAGTGGTTCGATGGTATTTAAATTTGATGTGACATTAGTTTCTATCAACTATTTTTAGTTTATTAATATATTTCGAAAGGATGTGAATAGAAACGAACGTTGAGTTTGTCTGAAAACCGACTTCGTTCTGTGCTGGCTGTGAGAGAACTGATATCCTTTGTCGAAATCCTGTGTTGATCAAAAATCATGTGATCTTTTTATGAAATTTAAAAAGTAATATAACCCTAAGCAATAATTTTAGTTATGAATATATTTATCATTCTCGGCTGATGATTAGGCACTTATCCCGGTAGTAGGTTATTCTTACCAAATTCACAATTCGTGTCTTTGTTTTATATTTTGTGTTCTATTTATGGAGTATCTCTCAACCATAAGTATTGAGTAAGCACGCGTTCGGAGTAAACAAGGGTATTGCATTATATTTTGAAGATGAATTAGACGTTCTGTATAATTGAATTTAATTTACGTTCTGAGTAATTCAGTTAAATTCATCCAACGTGCGATGAAGTTATTGAGAAAATTAACTATGTATGTACATTTATAAAAGCACGTACTTGTTTTTGTGAGCACAAACTTCTAAGAATGTCAATACACTTCAAATCTCTACAATTTCAGACTACATCAAGTCCTGTCTTCAGAGAAAGAATGCCGCAATGTTTGAATGAAATATAGAGATGAAGAAAAAAAGTTAACAGATGAGGAATATAGACAAGAAAATAGAAAAATAGAAATCATTTCTTTGCTGTAGGAACACCCTAGTCCATGGTCCGGTAAATTATAATGTTGCCCGGTTTTGAACTGGGACCTCAGAAAAACACCGAACTTAATAATAAAATTTGTTAGCTGCGATTGTGGGTGTGTCTATGGAAGTAATGTGTAGGATGGCGTATACAGGGCCGGCGGAAGGGTAAAATATCACCCGGGCAAATAATCCATATGGCGCCCCCCTATAACCTAATTAGTATTATTGAGTTTCCATTTGGTATGCTACCTTGCAGAAATCTGCTTTTGAAGGTGAACTTCCTGAACTCCATAAATTTAAAGCCAAAGAATCAATTACGAAACTGAGTAAGAACATAACTTTTGGAAGTTAAATGCTTAGGAAAAGTTCTGGGTAACGATATACGGAACACACACAACTATATGTATATGAACATGCAGATTATTCTGCATCATTTATTAGAAACGTACAGAATGGTTCAACAAACAATGATTTATATTATAATATTGTGTAACATGGATTTACAAGATGGATCATGTAACAGAACTTTTGTTTACAAATCTTTACATAACAAAACAATCTTGTTAACTCCGAAAAAGAACAATAACTGTAATATCTGAACAGAAAAACATACAAATAATACAACACGTATTATATGTCTTTATACAGTTTTAATACAAATTGTCCTGAGTCTTATTATTTACAGTGTTAGATAAAATTAACTGTTCATGCCTTTTTTTCTGCAAAGTTCTTAATTAATGTTTCCGTATCAAGCTCACGCAGAACATCAAACTCAGTTGACATCATGGAAAGACCTACAAGACGCTCCTGCGTTATTGTTGATCGTAGGTTCTTTATAAGTTTGTTTGGAAAAACTTGTTTCTACTGAAGCAACGCTTACAGGTAACAAGATTCTTAGGACAATAGTCACATTTGAATACAGCCCAATAAGCGAGTTCTTGCAAATATATGTAAGTACTTGTACCGGTTTACTCCCACTTTGAGAATTGAAAAATGAAGGTAAAAGTGAGACCTCGTGATATAACTGAATACCATTAATATCACAGTGATCTTTATCTGTTAAGGATAGTTGTAGGTCCTTGCAACACTTCAGTTAATCCTCTTTGTCCGTTATTGGATGAATGTCATACACAAACCCAAATATTTCGCTGTGTTGCTTCAGTTGTTGAAATCTTTCATCCAAGGAACAAATAATCGTGTCTAATGTGCAAAGAAAAAAAAAAGTTACATTTAAACTCACGATATGGATTGACTCGTCTTCAGATTCATACAGAAATTGTCGTTTGACTTTTCTAGGTGGGAGTTTTGATTCATTCTGGAATTCCGGTTGAATGTCGAGATCTTCCGCAATTACTTTGGTATCACCCAAAACATTATGGAACCCTTCATCACTTCGCATGTTCTCAAGATGACACTTGGCTTTCTTAAGTAGATCAACTGCCTGCTGAATGTCCACTGATTCTTGTTGGAAAATATGGCTAACTACATTAACTTAAGAAAGAACTTCATACCAAAACACCATAGCACAAACAAAACTTAAAATTCAAGAGCTTACTAGCTAACGAACAAGCCTTGTTTCTGCCCAGAACGTCTATCTTTGAGTTCTTTGATGCTTCGAAAAGAACATTGTAGATTTCCCCTAACTGGTGACGAAATGATTTGACAGCATCAATACAACTCTCCCACCTGGTATCGCTCAGGTTTTAAAGTGAAATTGGATATGTGTTTCTGCAGGAGAGACCAACGTTATGTGGAACTAGGAAAGTAAATGTACACTTCTTGTAATATAGCAAAAAATACTTTACAGCTTTACTACAGGACATTGCAGAATCATTAAGAACCAAATTCAATGAATAGGCTCCACAAGGGACGAAGAACGCTCGGCTATTCACGTCTAATATTCTTTTTTGAACACCTGAGTGCTTTCCTTTCATATTGGCACCGTTATCATACCCTTGGCCATTCATGTTTGAGAGAGGAATTTTCCATTTTTCTAATTTTACCAAAACAGTGGTAGTTGTCCTTCTCCTGAAGAATCATTTATGCAGAAAAATACCAAAAAATGTTCCTCAGTGGATGGTTCCTTACCTGGTTCTACCTTCACGAAACGAACTATTACTGTCATTTGCTCTGTATGACTTACGTCTGGTGTACAATCTAATATTAAATAATATGTCGCCTTCATTAATTCAGTCAGAATTTTCTCTTTTATTTTTGACCCAAGAAAGTTCAGTTATTTCGTTTTGAATGTCCTTGCTCAAGTAATGTACGTATGTCTTTCTACATATAATTCGTCGCAAGTGCTCAGCCATAATTACATCAAACTCTGCAATACACTCAACGAGCCTGAGAAAATTTCCATTGTTTCTTGAATAAATGGTGTCGTTTTGGTCACGAAATGCTAAGTTCCTGGACGCAAGTGTTTGAGAGATGCCAGTGGTTTCACTAGTCATAAGCCGCACGCGTAATGCAACTACTACACATACGCACATTATAATACAGATTAAACCATATATTAAATCAGGGGGTGTATCTAAAATCCATCCCATTTATTTCCATAAATGAACTTAAACTGACATATAATAATGTGAGATGATTTCCTATGTCTAGCAAATAGGTTCATTGCTCAAAAAATGCATATCCACCATAAAGTTACTGTACACAACAATGTAAACATTTCTGGACACAGTACATCTCATATCGAATTTCACATATATAGATACCCTAACATATCTGCTGAATATTCAATTAGTTCCATCCATAGTATATAATTATAGTTCTGATAATAACTACCATATTACCATCCATTTGCGACCTCCAGCTAGTAATTCCCAACACTGAAGTTGACCCATGTATGCAGAAACCATATTGTCGTTAAAAATTCTAAAGAACAAAGGAAAAGCTAATTCCATTGTTTTTTTTTCATATTTCCAATAAACCATAAAATAGAATTCTTATTTAATAATGCGTTGATGCAATTGTTCGTTCAAAGTCCTAACAGTACAGCAAGAAACTGAATTATACACAGCAATCGTTTAAGAACTTCCTTCCAACGCTCAGTTTCATTGCAAATAAATAGTTGGCATCGCATGAGATAGTAACCAATGATGCTACACTGTTTAGACAAGAAGTTGGCCAATAAAAAATAAAAATATAATACAAGCTTACAATAAAAAATATAATACAAGCTTAATCCTAGCAAGGAATTTGGCGCCCCCTAAACTTCCCTAAAATGTGGCGCCTCGGGCGGTTATACTGGGCTTATAAATAATTGTGCCGAGAGAGAAATGGTAATGAAAGACTGTATCAAAACTCGTCATAATTTTAATTTTTGTGATTAAGATAGGCGTATTAGATTGTTAATTAAAACAAGATTTGAAATGTTTGTTTTACAAATTATCAGGTCGACGCAGTAAGACCCTGGTTAGTTGTCCCAGAAAATGTTGCTGTAATTTATTGTTCGTTAGATCACATCGTAGTAGAATTGGTAATTCTAACTGTAATGTTTCATTTAAGAATATGAGAGCTAGGTTACATTTTAATTCCTTTATTACTTTTCATATACACAGAAAATAAAACTCTTTACTAATCGCGACATAACCATTGTTATATGGAAGTTTTATATTACGTATATTTTACAAAATTCGATACTTTAATTTTTATAAAAATATAAAATAATTATTTTATGTAAAAGAAAGTAGGTGATTTTATCCTCATTGATAGTTTTTTTTAACCTCACCAGCAATATTTTTAAATATTTGAGTGTTTGGTTTTAAATAGCGTGTATTTTTCCTATTTTGCCATGGGAAATATCGTGTCTATAAATAATATTTTGTCAAGAGATGTTTAGATCAAAGAAAATATAGAGTATTATTGGATAAACATATATGAAAAAAAATATCGCGCCTAAATAAAGTATTTTTTCTTGAGGAAGAAACGTGTAATCTTACCTTACGAAGAACATGGGTATTTTTTCTCTACAGTTAGGTTTGTTCAACATCTTTTCTAATTATTTTGGCTGAGCGAAGCTGCATAGTTGGCGTTCTGTCTTCGTGATCAGAAAGCCGACCAGGTAGCCGTGCGGGTTCGGATCCCGCCTGGAACATGGATGTTCGTGAATTTTATAGATCAAATCTTGATGGGCCGAAGTCAAAAGTTACTAGACTGGCCCATACAAAATGATTTTTGTGTGTGAGAGAGAGAGAAAGAGAGAGAGAGATTGATTGATAACTAAATAAATAAATAAAAGGATGAATGAATGAATTAATGTTTCTCAAATTTTCTTCTGATTTTCACAAACGTAATCGAAAATTGGTCATTCGTTAGACAGTACATATCAACAATCACCAGATACGCTTTCTTTGTTAGTTTTAGAAAATGAAGAGGCAAATATTCATATTTCTGTACGATTATCGTAAGTTATTAATACCATACATTTTAAAGCGTAAAAAATACATTTTATTTGAATATTAATTGCACTGTTTCCGGTTTTAAATTTTTCGTAGTGTTACTTAGAAATGTTATTAAGATATTATGATCCTAAGGACAGAAATTTTAATGTAGGCTACGTTTAAAATATATAACGTCTACCTATATTTTATTTCCAGTTTTTTAAATTTTCGGTACTGGCGTTCTTTTTGTTTCAATCAAGAAACCTACTAGAATACTTACGTGCCGTAAAGAATCCCTTGGTACGTAACTACATGCTACTGCTGTGGTACCTGTTCAGAAGCCGGCCGGGTGGTCGAGCGGTCTGCGGCGGTAGGCTATCGACTCAACGGTCCCGGGTTCGAGTCCCGGCAGGGGCATGGGTGTGGATTTTAACACTTAACAGCTAAAGGCAAATCGTGACGGGCCGCAGTCCAAAGTTACTAAACTGGCCCATATAAAAATAAAGTTTACTAAAGTTTTACCTGTTCAGAATTCAGGTAAAGAGAAAAGACTGTGCAAAGCTAACCGTTGTCGTTTCTCAGCTTGGTTTGTTGGATAGAGTGGTAGGCTGTTGGTCAGGAGACCCGTGTTCAATTCCCGGATATCTGATTTTGTAAACTTTAAAAGAAAATATGTCCTCATACAGTATGTAGTTCGACAACTAGCTAACAGATGGCTGCACCTACTTCTGAAGATTTTTTACTGTATACAAGCATTCGTAAACCTACTACATACATAATTCAATGTTGGGTTATCCGAATGGTAAGAACGGTCGCTTTCTGTGCGTGTGGTCCTCAGTTTAGCTCTGGTGGATTGATTGAACAGAGTAGTATGAAGTTAACTTCAACAAAGAAAAAAACAACAAAGGAAAGGCCCCTGCTTAAAGCGTACAAGTTCATTCAGGACCTTAATCATAACTCAGTGTCATATAAAAACGTGCAATTGTGTGTTTTCATATGTAGCAAATAAATGTGATAATTCCGCCCTTGAACGGCGTAGCAAATGAACCAGCTCTTATGAGTAAATTGTTAATAACGTACTAAACGAGCCGGTGTGCTTCTAAGGACGGGACCTAAAGTTTTTGGCAAAGTGGGCTCCGAACCACTCTGTTCAACCGACCCCGGCGGGAGTTGAACCCGTGACCACGCGCACAGAAAGCGAGCGCGCTTATCTCTCGGCCACTCCGAGCTACTTCCTTGTATGCGCCCAAACAATAGATCTGACGTATAGGCTGCATGAAGATATATGTTAGGTAAAGTTTGATCAATGGCCCCCGCACCGAAGGATCAAAATACCACCTCCTTCAAAGTCAAAAGTTTAGGATCAGATATATTCTGCCTGTTTCTTCTGGTTAAATTAGCAAGACATGCCAAGTTTAGCGTATATTAATCCAGCACTGTGTATTTGCATAACGGACAGACATGCCTGATTTGAGTTATATTTATAAGATAACAAAAGCCAACTACACTTCTGTTCTTAACCAAGCAAGATATGAGCGCAAGTTTTTTGAGAAAATGTGTCTAAATTTCTACCGTGTTGAACCTTATTTCTGTTTTTTTCTGCATTTCTAATTACTTCTTTTTTTAGGAGTCGATTGCGACAGCAATCCACATGCTACCACTTTCTCAAGAAACAAAGCTCTCCACACATGTAATCCACAGGTAGCGACAGCGAGCGAATGCTAGTCTTATAGCTACCACGGTGTGGATTACTGACGCGACCGGGACGCGTTTTTGTTTGCTTAATGCCATTTTCCGAGTCTATAGAAAGAGTTTTATCAAATTTTAGCTTAGCGGCCGTTGCTTCTAGACTGAGATATTTATTCCGCCCACTTTCTGTTTTTGTGTACTAACATTTCTGTTCTGGTGGGTCTCTTTTAAGCAGTCAACTGTTTCTCTGATCGTCACTATGTACTCCTTGTGTTTTTTTTATTATAGGTGATACAATTGAAGGAAGTGATGAATTATCTGTATTTGGAGATTTTGCATCAAGTATGTAAAGTTGGAAAGGCTCACTACCTTTTAAGACAAGGTGTCCCTCAAGGGGGAGAATTATCAGCCGCTCTTTGTGATTTATATTATGGTCACATGCAACAAACCTGCCTTTATCCTTTACAAGAAGAAGGAGATCTTCTGATGCGCAGCGTAGATGACTTCTTATACATAACACCCAACAAGGAGAATGCGAGAAGGTAAAGTAATCCGACGTCGTATTTTCCAAGCATTGTGCACCTGCTTTTTAACAAAATACTTTTGTTAAATTCTTCATATGTTTATATGTATGTAGAGAGTCTTAACAAATGTCAGTGTGTATGTATATTATCAGAAACACAGTTTGCATAATACACCAAGAACTTCTATGGAGATTCTTCAACAGGCTTTATCGCAGCATTAAATTAACCATAAAGGCAGAGAAGAAAGGGTGTATGTATTTGTATATATCTTAATCCGACGCAAACTAGATAAGGAGGGGGGAAGGATATAGAGACTAATATATACACAAAATTTTATAAGGCTCCGAAAAAAATCGCATTTTTTTATACGGATATAAAATATCGAAAATACTTGTTTCCAGAATACCTTCATCCAATAAAATAATGTCCAAGAAGTCTTCAATCCTTTTTTTTAACATAGAACAAGACCAAATAAGCGTATGTGGTAAAATCTTTGTGAATTTTACTTTAAAGGATTTCAGTACAATTTCCAGAGCAAATTATTTCAAGCATGCTCTTACGTGTGATTGTCCAGGTTACAAAATGAACGATAGACCGTAAAGTAAGTGTCTGGGGAATATGGTGAATGGGAGACAAGTTTGCATGAACAGCAATATTTTTTGGCGATTCACTAGTGAACGTTGCAGATTGAATTATGGACGTGGTCGCAGTAGACTCTGCTGTAACACTTTGTCCAACTCTCAGTTGTCCATAGATGACTACAACCTTTGTTGTTCAAATCACACAAACACAAGGACCTTCTTTGAGCTGGTCGCATTTGTTTGAAGTTTTGTGTATGGTTATACTTTAGACATGGTTGTCATATATATGTATTTTGAAAAAATAATCCGGGATGCGACTACTTTACGAAAATGTTTGAAATCTGCAAAATAAATAAAAAAAAAGTTTAGCACTTTAACTTCCTTGCATGAGCTGAGTGTAATAAATATAAAACAAAGTAAAATTATATATTGTTACATGCCTATTGTTATCTATATAATTATATAAAACCGAATGTTTGTTTGTTTGAATACGATTTAAATCCACATGCATGCATTGATTTCAAGCAAATTTTGCGTACATGTTTCGTGGGTTTAGGCGCAGGAGCTTTAGGTATTTTAAGCCACTGGAAGTGACTGTGCCACGATCTAATTGATAAAAACACTAATTTCATTGTTTATAACAATGCAGTAAATACATTGTTTCCATTTTTAAGTCAGAAATAAATAGTTTAGATTTTTAAATTCAAATTTCGATTGATGTAAACCAGAAATATTTAATGTTAGAAAGCAGATTCTTAATAATTTAATGTTGTATTAGTAGTTGCAGAAGTATTAGCAATAACAGTAGTATTTGTAGAATTAGTTGTAGCATTATTATTATTATTATTAGTAGTAGTAGTAGTAGTAATAGTAGTGGTGTTGCCAATGTATTTTACTCAGCCTGCACCAACGGGCACGTACTTTGGCAAGTAAATAATAAAAACTAAAAGTATTGAAACCTTTCTGCTCCGTTCTCATTATTCTCGGTCTGCGCGTGGTAGTACTTCCTTGAATCGTGAATTTGAAGTAAATTTTCTTCTTTCTGTAAAAAGAAACAAAATGTTAAAAAAAACTTCGATGAATTAAAAACAAAATATTATTTCCACCTCATAAGTTTATATTTTATCGTTTTTATAAACATTTTCCGATATTACATGTCCGGTTTTATTAAACGAAGTATACTTTTGGCCAGCAGAAAATTACCAGAAATCCAGTCAGTGATTCAAATAACTCCTAAGCAAGAGACAGGTGGAAACAAAGAGTACAATAACGGAGTACAATAAATATTAAGCAACAAAATGCTTTGTCCCTGGCCCAATGAAACAGTTTGTTGAATCGTGAACTTAAATACATAAGACATGAATTTAATTAAGATTTTTAAACTTATTTGAGCTGCAGCACGCATAAATTATAGAGAGTATTATCGTATGAAAAGATAGAAACTATAATTTCTTTCATTCTTTCATTTTCTTTCTTCCATTCTTCGTTCAAAGCCGGGACATTTATGCGTCCCGAGAATAATTTTGGAGACGACAAGAACGTAGATCTGAATTCCGGTACGGTCCCGAATCTTTCAGGACGAATGGTAACCCTAACTTTAGAGTAAATTTCAATTAGAAATTGGAGCAAGTACTACTGGTAAAACAGTATCTCAGAATATTCTAGTAATCCTGAAAAGCTATGGAAGACAATATAACTTGAATTGAAACCTTAATCTGAGAAGACTCAGTCTTTATTGTTTGGTTTCAGTTAGACTTATTTTGTCCTAATGGTTTTTACAGGAAGATGTGAACAAAGCTGTCATAGAAATGAAGTCACTCTGCGAATACATTTTGCGGGGAAATGATCGGAGAAGGTAAGATGCCGGGTCCTATTCGAGGGACATTACCCCTCATATTTATGACAACTTTGTTCACATCCCTGCATTCACCAGGTGGGACTGAGGAGAACCTGACTCTGATTGGCCAGTGCGAATAGCCATCGAACTTGCTACTTCTTCCCAGAGCTGATCCGAAGTTGAGTTTTAGACCATGACGGAGAAATTTTCGTGTGGAATGTTGCAAAGTAAAAAGTGCTAAGAGTGGTAGAATAATGAATAGTGAAAAGTGTCTTCTAAGCGTAGTATTTAAAGATAAGTAATTCTTTTGTTGAAAAAATACCTATATTATGATTTACTATTTGCATACCATGCTCATTGATATTTACACATTTGTTCATTTTGACAGAATGTTCAGCTTGCTGGAGACGGGACTGCCAGATTACAATGCCTATGTTAATCCTGCTAAAAGTCAAACGAATGTTGTGGATAATAAAGTAATTTCTTCCATAAATTTCTGCGGTAATACTATAAACATGGAAACATTAGAGATTGAAGCAGACTACTCTTCCTATGGTGGATTAAATGTCATATATACTATGACACTACCAACTACTTCAAATCCGGGCAGGTAAGAAAACAGTGGAAATCGTTACGTCTGTCAAGTCAAAATCGCCATATTTGAAATTTAGTTAAATCGTATTCTACGTTTGTATTCTGCATTGTGCAGCAAGAATTTTCGATTGTACTCAGACACACTACAAAATAATTAAAGAAACAATGTAACTGCGGAACAAAAGACAGACCCAATCAATTGTGCTTCGTTTGTGCTGGATTGTACCGCCACAATTACTATTTGTACCCTAATGACATCTAAGATATAGCAGAATTTCAGAATTGCTGTATAACCCAGCACACACGTAACACAAATGAATGGAGTAGATTATTTGTGAAAAGTAAAATATTTTAAATTGTGGCTATTTTACAGTGACGTCATCAGATTTGAAATGTTGCTATATCTTAGATGGTATTGGGGCACAAACAATAATTGTGGTGGCACAGTCGATTGCGTCTGTCTTTTGTTCGGCAGAAAAATATTTAGAAATGTTGTGATTTTCACTTGACGTCAAGCCAGAATTGCCACATTGTTTTTTTAATTATTTTGTTGTGTGTTTGAGCACAAACGAAAATTCTTGCTGCACAATTCAGCACAAACGATTAAGCATATTTTTAAATAAAATTTCAAATTTGGCGTTTTTACTTGACAGACGTGAAATCGTTTATGTATTTATTAGGTTGTCTGTGTATTTATCTACTTTAAATGTGTGGTTGTACTTTTATTTATAGTCTGTTCCTTTCATGTGTGAGGGAATACAATTTTCAATGAAAAGTTTTTATTACATCCAGTGACTTCAGGTTATCGAAATTAGAAATAATCGTATTATGTAATTCCACTCTAATTCAATCGGAAGTTAAACCTTGATACCTCACATTTGGTCTGTAAAGGTCTGTCTGAAACCAACTCGTGCCAAGCCAAGGTTAATATAATAATAATAACAACCGTTTGAACTATGGTCTGTGGTCTCAACCCTCACGAGCCCAAGGTCGGCTGTAAAGTTCATAAAAATTATCTCTTAAAGGATGGGTGCCTACAAGCATTTGAATTCGGCGTCACAGCATGCTGAATAATATGAGAGGTATTGGTAATGAATTGTTAGGGTTCTTGAAGTTTTAAAATTTCTGGAATTTTATTGGGGGGGGGGGGGGGGG